>JACXGI010021542.1:0-10087 GCA_016801175.1 Esox masquinongy | reverse complement strand
GGGGGTGTGCGATGGGAAGGTGGTGCTGGGGCATGTGGGACGGGGGTGTGCGATGGGAAGGTGGTGCTGGGGCATGTGGGACGGGGGTGTGCGATGGGAAGGTGGTGCTGGGGCATGTGGGACGGGGGTGTGCGATGGGAAGGTGGTGCTGGGCAGATGGTCTTACCTTCAGGATCGATTCGCTGGAAACTCCCCACCAGGCAGTATTTGATGTCCGCGCCTCGGCCGATCACAGCGCCGCTGCAGATCACACTGCCCTGGATGTTACACCTGGGGAAAAAGCCCAGAGGCACCGTTAGACATCAGTCCCCCCGGAGAACGAGCACGCTGCCCTGGATGTTACACCTGGGGAAAAAGCCCAGAGGCACCGTTAGACATCAGTCCCCCCGGAGAACGAGCACGCTGCCCTGGATGTTACACCTGGGGAAAAAGCCCATAGGCACCGTTAGACATCAGTCCCCCCGGAGAACGAGCACGCTGCCCTGGATGTTACACCTGGGGAAAAAGCCCAGAGGCACCGTTAGACATCAGTCCCCCCAGAGAACGAGCACACTGTCTCCCTCTGTGCTGCTTGTGCAGACCTTGATTTCGGGCCAGTGGACACTTGCTCTCTGACCTGACCTGACGCTAAGCCAAAAGCCTGGTCTTGGTGTCGGAAGCTCTCGGCGACCGAGAGGGAGGGGTCATTTTTTGGATGCAATATATCGCAAGGTGAACAGTGTGTTATTGTCCCTGATGTTGTCTGGACACTTTCAATGGCATAGTCTTTCTTGTATGTGCGCGCGCACGCACGCACGCGGGCCTAATACTGCTGTCTGTTTACACTCAAAGGATAATATTTTCCTGGGATCACTCTGGCACTGTAAACCTGTACGACTTTATTTGCACAGTTTGATGTTTACTTGACAGGCCTGGGCCTGGCCAGCGTTTTTTTTCTTGCTGCGTGGAGAACATATTTACAATGAACATTTCTCTTTCATGTCTTCAGCTAATTGCACAGCTGAGGGAGGGCCTTGTCCTCTACTGCCTCTGCTTCGCACCCCTCCCCCCAACTAAAGGAAACAGGATCCCTCAGAGTTTTCAGCTGTCTTGTTTTATTTTCCTTAAGAGACTAGATTAGCATACATATTAAAAAACAACACCGACCTTTACCTTGCGTGTGCGAATGATACACTATCGTTAACATTCGGGATACAACGATGGCATACGATATGTCAGGTTTATTTTACTGAGGGTAGACAGGTGTTTTGTCAAAGCTAAGGCTAAACACACCCCCATGTCGCAATTTAACCTGCTTTCTGGGTCCTGGGTTTTAATTATTACGGGCGCAGTCAAACAGGGTTTTAGACGGTAAGCTTGTCTGGGGTCCAGGTACGCAGTATAATAATTGATTGGGCGGATATATTAATTGAGCGGATTGGCGATTCTCTAAGGTTAATATACAGTGATCTTATACATTATACAGTGATTCATTTACATTCTTAACCTAATTACCATTTACTGTCCATCAGCTTTTACATTTTTATTGTTCTCTCAATCACGTTATTCTGTCACATCTACTTGAAAACGGACAGAAATGTTAAATGCAGTTTAAATAAAGTTTGGTTGAATATGATCGGTAAAAAGAAAGAGAAACCCTACAATGAATCTCAATTCAGGATTTAACCTCCAGTGGCCTAGAGGTCCAACTAGCTGACCCTGGCACACATGTACACCAGAGTCGGTGTGGGCTCAAATCTGGCCCACTGACCTTTGACCCCCCCCCCCAACTCCCCGTCTTCCCCGTCATTCAGACACAGTTTCATCTGTTCTGAAAAAGCTGAACAATTACCAGCAGGGTCGGTCCGCCTGCTCCTTAAAAACACATGTGAAAACTGCTTTAATCTCCGCTCCGTATGTGTAACCGCCTCAGTGTGAATCCAGGACCTTGGTGTCAGGCAGAAGCCCGCTGGCACGGAACACACCATCAGTCGGAAAGTCTGAGGCTGCATGGTGGGTCGGGCTGGTTACCGAGCGAGGAGGGCCCTGCCTGGGGATGGAAGGCACTCTGCCCCACCTGGGTCGTCGGCCAGGGCCGGGGCTAGCCACCGTAAAGTCGGCCTCCTCCGGAAGGAAGAAACAGACGGTGCTCTGTGGGTCGGGCTGGTGGAGCGACGTGCATGTCTCTCCCTTCCAGGGGCTCTGACGCGGTTGGCCCTGCTGCCACTGCCACAGGCAGGTTTGTATTGGCCGCTGCCACACAGGGGAATTCTATTCAGGTGGTGGTGGTGGTGGAGGGAGGTGCGGAGGAGGGGCCCCCGGGCGAGGGGGGTGGATGGCAATGGGGAGATTACAAGGATTGGAGTTTTAAACAGAGAGACCACCAAAGAAGCCCGGCTGAAACGCCACTAATTACTGACACTATGCACCTCCTTGCTGTGACCCCTCCTTCCCCGCCTCAACCACCCAGCTCCTCGGCATGCCCACCCCCTCCCCCTCTGACCCCCCCCCCCACCCCCAAATATCCTCCGCTTTGTAAACAAGCACTCCTGCATGCAAACAAAGTGCCTTCTTTAATGCCAGGGATTTGCTAATCCCCTCTTACATTTTTTTTTTATCTTGTGAAAGAATTGCTATTTCTTTCTTCACCTCCTTTCTTTCTTTCTTTCCCTTTATGCGTCTGCTAACTCGGACATGAGGATACACATGCTGGCTCTGGCCTCCCTGACTAACTCCGCCAGATAAAGCTCTTCAGCAGGATTTGAGGAAGTCTGAATTTAAAATAACAGAGTGTTGTTGTTTTTTTATTTCACTTCTCAGTGGTCCCTCTCCTGCGATTCATGTCATGCTCGCCGTTTTCAATTGCCAGCCAGGACATCCTTTCAACTGACCAGCACGAGTGAAGGCACTTTTAATTAAAAAAAAAAAAAAAAAAGTCTCCCAATGAGAATGATTCATAGTAGATTTACGTTCCGTTGTCAGCCCTTCACCAGCAACAAATAGTTGAAAATTAAACCTTTAAGATAAAAAAAAAAAAAACTGTGGTGACAGGAGGAAGAAAAGCATCACCAAAGTTTGAGTCAAAATATGTTCAGAAGTGTGTGACTAAAAACGTAGTGAAAGAGGCTGCTGCTGAGAAACTAGAGCATATAGACCATGTATATTCATCACATATGTGTTTATGTATTGATCTGTAAGCGTGTTCTGGTTGAATGCACACTAATGAAAATTGTCAGCATAGTGTCCTCCATCTGGTTGCTCAAGCCCACCTCCGACACACCCACACGCATGCTCCCGGGTCACCCACAAAGAAAACATTAGGAGTATAAAGTAGGACCGGTCAGTTTCTCAAGCGGAACTACTTCATTGGAATCTATCAAACATTAACTATTGTATTGTGAGAATCTGGTTTGTCTCTACTGGTTATAGACTTTAACAGGGAAAGGTGTTACAGTAAATTACATGTGCCCAGATATTTATAGGTGGTAACCCAATCGATTAGAGAACCATTAAATGAATACATGTAGAGAACATATTGTGAGTATTAGACAAAAACACTTAGAACAGAATCTGCACAGAGCAGCCCGCCACGACTCACCCCTCCTCGATGGTCACCCCGTGCATGATGATTGAGTTGGTCACTTTGACCTTCTCTCTGATGACGGCAGACATGCCAATCGTTGATCTCTTGATGGATGTCTTGTCTGCGATTTGACAGGAAGCCCCTATTATGCTGTCGGCGCCAATCTGACGGACAAGAAGCAGACGTGGTAGAACAATGTCACTGTCAAAAAAAAAAAAGATCTGAACCAGAGAAGACCATTCCACAATTTACACTTGGCTTGGTTTCTTTCTCTTGCATGATACTGTGCTAGTAAATCCAGTTCCCAGTGCACATATCTTCATACAGTAGCCACCAGAATTATTGGGGCTTTATACCTACATATCGGTACAAACCAGTTTTCATTTTTCTTTTTTTTTCTTCTTTTACTAGGTACATACAATAAAAATACATTCTTGTTTACAGCAATAACCTGGGGGCAATTGTGGTTAACAGATTCTGTACAATAATAATACATCAGTTAATAACAGTGTCTGCAAAATGACCTAAATGTAAAATGTCAATACCTATGTAAAAAATACTTCTTTAAACATCTGTACAAATATAACTATATAAAGTACAGTCAAAAGTTTAGACACACTTCAAGTGAACAGGTGTGTCCAATTTTTTGACTGGTACTCTATATATCTGTACAAATCAAAGTATTTATACTGTGTACAGTCATTTGAAAAAGTAAGTAAACCCCCTGGAAAGATGTGGATGTGTTCAAATATTCTACATATTTGAACACATGGACATCTGAGATAAATTCCAAACACGTTAATTGATAAAGGTAACCCACATTAACAACAAGAAAATAAACTCAGACCATTTATGCAATTAAAATAAACAGAAATGCAATTTCCTTATGCAGAAAGAGTTAGTAAACCTCCACCTTTACCATCACATCAAATGGAATCAGGTGCACCAAAACAGGTGCAAATTATTATAAAATCATTGACTTCGGAGGGTCCAATCTTCCATAAAGTTTAGAAACTTGGTCTGGTTTGGTCTTAACCATGTGGGTGTGTGGTAACACATCATACCAAGATCAAAAGACCTATTTGACGGCCTCAGAAGAAGGATTATTGATGCCCATGAGTCTGGGAGGGGTTACAAAGCCATTTCCAAGCGATTAGAAGCACATCATTCCACTGTATGAGGATCGTCTATGAATGGCAAAAATTCCAGACCGCTGACATTCTACATAGGACAGGTTGTTCCACCAGGTGTAGGGCAGACCAAAAGATGCTCACATATCAAGGGATCTAAAGGCCTCTCTTGCCGCTATGTCAGTGTAAGGGCCTATTGTCAGAAAAAGACTGGCCTAAATGGAATGTTAGGAAAGAAGCATCTGCTCTCAAATCAGGAAATCAAGATACAACAGATGTTTGACAGGCAACACCTGGGTGAAGACCAAAACTACTGGAACAATGCACTCTGGACAGATTAGTCAAAGGTGGAGTTGTTTGGCTGCAAAACCAGACTGCAGTGCATTGCGAGAATAAAAACACTACCTTTGAACAGAAAAACATCACACCAATCGTAAAGCATGGAGGTGGTAGCATTATGGTTTGGAACTGCTTAGAGCCTGGCTAACTCCCATCATTGAGTCAACCATGAATTGTATACTGTAACACAGAATACTTGAGGAGAATGTGAGGCCATCAGTCAAAAAGCTGAAGCTGAACCAAACATGGATCTTGCAACAGGATCCAAAACAAACAGGCATAGCGACAACAGAACTGCATCGGTGTAATTAGTTTCAGACTGATCACAGTGGTCCGTGTGTTCTTTCGGCCTCCAAGATGCGTGCGCATCCCTGCCTGACGTCAGTGTGAAGCAAATGGAAAACAGTCTAAAGGGTTGCATTTTAGAACCCACATGGTTAATGACAGTTCAGAAAGGAGATGAAAATACTGGAGGCACCCTGAGAGGCGGGGGCAAGAAAAGAGGAGCCAAGTGCCTGTATGACTCGCACCTAAAGCGTCCAACCTCGAAGACAGCTAGCAAGAATACTATGCTTGTCGCCAAACCACACGAGCAGCTTACTCACTCTCCAGACAACACTCATCCAACAACCTGCTGATGACAAAGACTCTCCTGACTCATTGTACCAGATGTCTAAGACGAACACCCACCAAGCTACTCTCACAGCTTTCCACGTTGGGCTACTCACCAGATATCGCTCGGATATGACTGCTGACGGATGGATTGCGTGCTCTTCAAACAGCTTGGGGGCCTGCACACAGGACAGAGCCTACATTTTAATGCACAAACCATGATGAAACGTCCTAACTGTTCAAGGAAAACGGTCAACAAACACTTCAAGATAAAGGTTATATTAATCAGATCTAAAATTTCCTAGTTAAATTTTTTTCTATTTTTTTCTAGAAATAATTCCTGTGAATATTTGTTTTCAGGTAAACAAGAAATCTCATTACATCTGAAACATCCCGCCTTGCTAACAAACCAGTGGTTTAGAATACAAATGAGAAACAACAAGCTTGTAGCTTGGTGGAACATACAGAGCAGTGCATCCCACCCCCCAAAAACCTGCGTCACACCTGGGCCTCCATTTAACTGGGATTGAGGGTCACTTTCACACAGGGAAATGTGACTTTCTCCCGAACGTTTCTGTTCGGACATTAGACGGGGCGATCGTGTGACTGTCTCTTTACCAGGCGATTGGCTTCGATGTAGGCCGCTAGCGTGTTGACGCGGTAACACATGCCCTCCTCCATGATGTGCACGTAGCAGCGCAGGCGCCCTCCGTGGTAGGCCTCGCTCATGTCCCCGCGGTGGTCGTTCCAGCAGGACCGCTCCTGGGACAGCTGCAGAAGCTTCTCATCTCTAAACCAGATCTGGATCTCTACACACACACACACACACACACACACACAGGTGTGTTACAACATAGCTATGGCGACATGTACGTGTTCGAGCATGCTGTATTGGGTATATGCATTACCTGGGTTTACATTGACGTCCTTTCCCTTTAGGTTCTGATCAGCTTCATCCTTGACCTTTGGTGAGTTGGTGGATTTAGAGAATTGTTTACGGACCAGATATGGGACTAACTCTCCCCGAATCGAAGAGATGGATCTTTGAGAGAAAGCAAACAAAACACAAGTTACTTCACTGCTGAAACATGTACTGTACATTTCTGCAAACAGGTTTTTTCCCCCTCAGGAATGGTGTCACATTTGAGCCTAACTCTACTGAAGAGTAACAGCATATGGTAGAATGAGAAGGAACAGGCAATAAGCGTAGAACCGGCACAGAACATCCGATCGTGGTAACTGGCCTGAATGGGGACAACCATTATATTGATTTGATTTTTACAAGTAATAAATGTCTGCAGTGGAGGCAGATATTTCCTTGTGGCTAATCAACATTATGGAAACAAGACTATGGTGGAGGGGTGCATGTTTAACTGAACGCTGTCATGAGCTGAAGGGCATACATGACTGGCGCATGAGGGTTGGGGCTAGCCAGGAATGATGGAGACAAACGCAATAATTTCAGTGTTCACGTTTGTGGGTTTCCTAAGAGGTTAAAAACAGATTAGGCTGACTCATGGTTTCAAGCTTCTGTGTAAGCCCTGTAGGCAATTTTCTTTTTCATTTCTCCACCTTCTCTCTTCTGCCCCTGCACTCTATGTCTCTCTCCATCTAGCCTCCTCACTTTCTTTTGATTTTCTTTTAAGGGAGATTAGAATTTCCATCTGAATGCACAGAAAGAAACAACAGTTACTCTGTCCATTTTTCTCGTTGAGCGCTCCACGGCAGAGCAGCTTTGAGAGAGCGGGAGAGAGGAGGAAAGAGAAATGAAGAGAGGGACTGGAGAGGGAGAGTAAGAGAGATGAGTGGAGAGAAAAATGAAGAAAGTGGAGAGATGGAGAGGAGAGGGAGAAAGTGCAGGACATAGGGGGAGTGGAAGGTGAAAGGAAAAAGGGGTCTGGATAAAAAAAAGTCATCCTGCTTTGAGGAGGGAGGGAGAAAGAAGGGGGTAGAGCTTTTGGGGTCTCCCAGGTTTAGGGGGCAAGCAGATTAGATGAAATGATAGTTATATCAGGAGGACTTCTAAATGAAAATGTCAAAGCAATGGGCAGCAACACGAACAAGCACCTGCAATGCATTGTATTGACACAAAACCCATGGCCAAAAATTCCTGTTATTTATTTATTTTTTGGGGGGGGGGGGTGAGTGAGTCAATGCACTCCCCAGTTAATGCCACGTGAGATTATTTTCAACAGCACTTAAAGGAGCTGTTGGGACTCCTCACAATGCCGGTTTAACAAGCACAAAGGGTCTGAGGGACTGCTGCGGGGTTTGGGGCGGGTGGAGGAGGAGGTGGTTCTGCTGCTTGCTGGTTGTGGTGGTGGGGTGGGTAGCAATTACTGGGCCCATTTCTCATTCCAGCCCTGTTCTGCCCCCTCCCTGGTTCTGAAGAGTCCCCTGCTTGGCATGTATGGCCAGCAGAATGTGAGCAGATTAACAGCACCACTATCAGAAATACAGGCTAAATCACTAGGATGCAGGGTGTATACATGACAGCACAACATATTTTAACTCTCTCCGTTGCACTGTTTGGTCTTGATTTGAATGATCAGGCGCATGGACAAGACTGCAATATTATTCAGCAATTAAAATGTCATGGCTGAAAACTGTCACGTCTCTCTCTAACTCCTCTGAGGCAGACTGATAGTGACCAATGTTTGGAACATCAAATCGTTTGGATCATTAAAATCACATTATGGAAACTCAGTACAAGCAAAACTGTGAAAGTCAAAAAACATTTATATAGCATCTGACAGACAGACATTTACACAAACATGAGTGCAGATCCTAGTTGGAAATCTCAGAAATTGTGGATGAGTTGTGCAGATACCCTGTCCAAAGGTAACGCTCCTGGTGCCAGGCACATATACAGCTCCCTCCCAGGGACCAGGGTTCAATACCCGTCTCCACCCTTCAACTGTGACCCCCTTCACCTGTCTTACACTGTCAATAAACGCCTCGCCAAATCAATAAAAATAAGTAAGGGCAGTGATTGACCACTTGTGGATGAGGTGATTGAATGGTGACGCCCGAGGAGATCCTATGAATTGTGTTTTAAACTATACCTTATGTCTATATATACAACAAAAAAAAATCTGATTGGTCCAAAGTTATATTTGTTTAAAAAAAAATCATTAGGAAATAAGGAAGTGAGGTGGTCAACACAGTTGTGATTGAGGGGAACCTCTGACACTGACGCGCAAGGGGGCTAAGCGCCTAATAAACTGCTCAAGTCGCACATTGTAAAACAAATTAACACCTAACAAGAATACCTAACAGCCTCAAAGCCTTTCCACAGTCGGCTCTAAAACTCAACACGCACGGCTCTTGGTGAGAATGATACACTTCGCTGTTTCACCTTCTTCTAGGAATACACTGTATTTACATGTAGCATGTGGAGGGCTACTGGGTTCTGTCCTCCATCTCCCCATTTAGGATGGGGCCCGTGTCAAACACGTGAAAAGGCCTCACTTGTTATCTGCAAGGAAGTCAACCACGGATTTCTTCAGGCAGTAGAGGTGTGCGTCCACAAGGCCGGTTTTGATGTGCATCCTGGGATGTCTGAATAAAAGACAGAGAGAGACAGACAGAGGGAGGGACAGAGATGTGTTTGGTTAATGGATCCCCATTCAAACTGAAAAGCCAGTGGAGCTGGAGATATTCATCATGTTACTGGATGTAGTTGTGTAATAACAAGGGAGTTGTTAACAAGAAGCTAATTTACTGGGTAGATTATGACTTCAATTAGGCTGTCCGCATATCTATTATCACCCCTTCCGGTTGGTCTGTTGAGATTTGTGGGCCAGAAAAGAGCAGTTATTAACAACTGGGCAGTCCATTAACATTTCTACACACACTCCATCTATTAGGCGTTTGTTGTCTCCGGCAGGCCATCATTTCCCCGCCTTTGACATGATTGGTGCCAGGACCACAGTGCATGTCACTGTCTGTTCATGGAACAAAACAACACACGCAATAAAGTGCCCTTGTGTTGCAGACAGTGAGGCACCATGCCTCCTGACAAGAGCAGATCAACTCCCCCCTCGCGGTTCTCCTCTCCAGATGCTTTTTTTAATTAGACGACAAAGAGTTAAAATAACGACAGTCTTTCATTGCGCTTTTCATTTGACCCCCCCCCCCTAATTGCTCGGCTGAAAGCAGCATGCGACAGAACCGACAGAACATCTGTTAGGAAAACATTCCTAGGACGTCGTCTGTGTATTGTCCCCAGCAAACCTCAGTCCGCAGACCCCGCCCCCGTAGCCCTGGGTGCCACGGAAACTGTGTCCAGTCTGGACGGCAGCAAGATCTGCTGACCTGTCAGATGTTATCACAAGCCCCTCCACCAGACTGGGTTTTACAGCCTGTGACTGACATTAGAATGTGGTCATCTACCCAGATTTAGCCTATCAGATAGAATAAAATACATAGAACCCCCCCCCCC
>JACXGI010021541.1:0-10087 GCA_016801175.1 Esox masquinongy | reverse complement strand
ATTTCCGCTATTTTTAGTGAGTTTGGTACACATCCGGAGGAAAGGGAGCAATTTATTATGTTCAGCATTGGCTGACCTAGCACAGGAAGTAGCTCCTTAAGTAATTTTGTTGGAATCGGGTCTAGCTGACAATTTGTGGGTTTAGAACTCATAACAAATTTAGTGAATGTGTCGAGCGATACGGGATCAAAGAATTCAAAGTGTGCCCATTGACACCTGGTCAGGGAGGTTCAGGACATTCTCAGGACAACTGAGATTTTGGGGACTATAACTATTTAAGGAGGAGTCAGATATTTGGTTTCTAATGGTGATGATCTTTTCATCAAAGTAGTTCATGTATTCATTACAGCTAAAGTGAAAACCCACTTCACTTGTTGAGCGTTGCTCAATGTCATGGTATTACAAAAAAATTTGCATTTAGTTTCACTTTCTCATAGTTGCTTATTTCTAGGCAGGTACAAATTAATTACAAATGTAACTACATGGTATTACAAGGTTTTAACATTACATTTCACTTTCTCATAAGTTGCTTATTTCTATGTACATACTAATTACAAATCAATGATGTTCTTACATAACATTTGTTTGAAGAAAACATTGTAGCCAGCCAATAAGCATGGGAAATTAGCGTGTAGCATGTGTTAGTTAATGGTGCATTCTGCAACCTTTCAAGATTACCAAACTATTTTTTTAAACATCTTAGGTCTAGTTATTCATATGGCGCAACATAATTAACTGCAAAGGTGAAAATAAAACATTCCGAAATGTTTTATTTTCATGTGTAACAATACGTGTAATTACCAAAACAAAAATCATGTGTAATTACACACCTGAGATAACATCCTACAGGATTACCTCTTGTGGAAAACCAAGTGTAATAACCTACACCAATGAATCATTATTCTACTGTAATTCCCAAAGTTATTACATCGTTGTTAATACCGTTGTTAATATGTATTTACATAGCAGTTACATGGTAATAAGGGAAAGTGTTAAGGGAAAGTCAAAGTGAAACTTAAGGGAAAGTGTTACCAAAATCAGAAAACAACAGAAGTGAAATCATTTTAGTTTAAATGGTGACTACAGATTATGTAGCTAAATCATATAGACTAGCTCTCTATAACAACTTAGGTCAAAATCATTGTTTCCCTCAGTGTTGATAAAATACAGACTTACAGACCACAATTCACATGAGGTGAAAACAATTGTTCTACATTTCCAGATTCACATGTAATATTTAAGGTTAACATGTAAAACTGCAAATGTCAAATGTTTTTTGTAAGGGAAACATGCACAAACATTCAGTAACACTGAATGTACCAGAGTCAGAATAAGACCTATTTGGAGATAATATTTTCCAGAAGGGCAATCCAAAATCAGGTAGAAGTCCAGAAACAGGTCAAACAGGGACAAGCTTTGTGTCAGGGAAAATCCCAGACTCGCATTCCAAAAAGCAGGCAAGTAATCATTCAAACCGGTGAAATCCTCAAGGTATGCAAAACACTCTGAAATGCTTCTTAGAAAAGATGACAAGACTTTGCATGGAACACGGAGATCACAGGTAAAAATACACAGGCAACATGATAGCTAACAAGATACAGGGGTGCAGGAATTAGTGAGACAATGGAAGATGATAGGAGTGGGCGTGGTGCAACCACAGGGTGGAGACAGAGTAAACCATCTGGGCCATTAACAGGGGTAATGGAGTTCTGAGTGTCTTTTGGGAAAGTTCAATATAATGGGGAAGGGGAGCGCTGAGTTGTGGCACATTCTCACACTTAAGGTCTTGATATACTCCAGTATTGGAGGTATAAATATGTACGTACACAAACGCTACTCAAGCGGAATTGCTAACATACTCCACTGCGTACTTTATGTCTAAATGGATGATTAAAAGCTTTGTCCATAAGGAGGCAGTCCATGACAAAATATTTTCTACCTGCCTGGAAGTATGTTGACAACTGCCAATTTTGTACAACCACAATAAACATGGCAACAGCGGAAGAGGGACTGTTATTAATGTATGTCTTAAGAAAACGACAAAAAATAGCGGCAGCAACACTAACGAAGATGGTTCATTAGACCATTAAACATATCCATTTTGTACTACTACTTCGATGTTTCAATCTCGCAGAACCTCAGAGGATCTTGGGTATACTGCCCCATGATTTCTGTTGGTATTGCACCTGTGTATGCATACACTCAAGGCCTAGGGAGACATGCACAAAGTACGGACCAAAAGTATGCAGGATACATGTGTCAGCCATCCTGCATGTGCGTAAACACACTTAGCGTGAAGTATATTTGGGCCTTTAAACACAGACAAGGCACACAGCAGGATTGTGCCTTGTCTGTGTTTCCAAATTGAAATGAGATGTTTGTCCAGGTTCTTAGGACATAGAATATTATTACTTAAAAACTGTCCACTAGCGTCAATATTAAGGATTTTCTTGGTCAAGCATGCTGGTGGTTTGCTACAGCGTTGGGGAGGGGGATAATATTAAGACTGCGGTTCTGAGTTTTTCATGTTCCGCTACTAGAATTTTTGGCACTTGTTTTATGCCTTTCCTAAACACAAATCTTATTAATAAAAATAAAATAAAAAAATAACTTCTACGTGAGCCGTTCAACATCACCCCACCATTGTTTTATAACACCAACCCAAGCTCTCCTCAAAAGGTGGCATACTGTAGCTCTGCTGATCTCTTCTCAAGGAACATGTCTACTCTGAATGAATACAAAACCTAACCATCAAGTTATTTCTGTTTTAACTGTCTCCCAAACCTATCTCCCAAGCTGAAGTTTATACATAACCAACGGAGGTTAATTCCTTTTTTTATTATTTGGTCAATGTTAACTTTGACTAGAAAATCAACATTTACTGTTTCTTTACAAGGGCTCCTTAAAAAGTCTTAAAATAAAATCAGGGAAATTAAGGTCATAAATTGTCTTAAATTTACTGTAAATTTGCTGTAGGTATTAAATTTGCAGATGGTGCGTTTAAGGCTGATGGAAAAATTGTCACGCATAGTGGCACGGTAGGTAAAACGTCTAATTAGAGTGTATTTGTTTGATTATCTTAGTATTAGACAGTGAGAGACTCACCAATAACATACGTTTTACGTTATGTTAGCTAGCTAGCTACAGACGTTGACGTCTGGCCATGTGTCATCTTTTCGTTGTTGTCAGTAGTTGCTAGATAGGGATGAGCCAAGATGGGGAGATGCAAGTTGAATGAAAAATGGTTGGAGGAAGGTACGTTCCAGAGGTGGTTTTCGATGGCAGGAAACGAGTATGAGGCAAGGTGCAATTTGGTGGACCTAAACCTAACTGGTTTGAATATTTGAATGCCTTACTTCATTTATGTGTTCAAAACGTTTACATGTAACAACAAAAATCTACTTATGTGCTGCTAATTCTGAACAAGAATTTATAAATATAGCCAAACACTTAAAAAGATTAGTTACATGCTACATATGGCATGTGTAAACATATATGCATGAAATAGAAAATTGAGTTAATTATTTTAATTATTTAAAGTTCTCTCAATAACTTGCCACATGGCTTTGTTTTCAGACTAATGTGGGTAACTCAACATTTGTAGAATTTTAAATGATTTTACAAAAGGTTACATATACAGCTCAGGAAATAATTGAGACCACTGCACCTTTTTTTTCCTTTCCAAAAAAAAGTCAAAAAGGAAGGTTTTGAGTGAGGAGCAGAAGGGTTAAAATTAAGAGACCACTGCAAATTGAACGCTTCTGTTCCTCACTCAAAACTTTCCTTTTCAACTTTTTTGGAAAGAAAAAGGTGCAGTGGTCTCAACTTTTTCCGGAGCTGTATGTTTGTTCGAAAGAAAAGGACATGTATACAACAACCCCGTTTCCAAAAAAGTTGGAATGCTGCCTAAAATGTAAAGAAAAAACCAGAATGCAATGATGTGCAAATCATTTACTCCCTATATTGAATAGACAATAGTACAAAGACAACATATCCAATGTTGAAACATAGAAATTCTATTGTTTTTGGAAAAATATATGCCCATTTTGAATTTGATGCCAGCAACACGTTTCAAAAAATTTGGGACAGGGCATGTTTACCACTGTGTTGTAACACCTCTTCTTTTAACAATACTCTGTAAGCGTTTGGGAACTGAGGCGGCCAATTGCTGTTGTTTTAAAAGTGAAATGTTTTCCCATTCTTGCTTGATATAGGATTTCAGCTTTTCAACTGTCCAGGGTCTCCTTGTCGTATTTTTCGTTTCATAATGCGCCAAATGTTTTCAATGGGTGACAGGTCTGGACTGCAGATAGGCCAGACTCTTACTACGAAACCATCCTGTTGTAATTTGTGCAGGATGTGGTTTGGCATTGTCTTGCTGAATTAAGCAAGGCCTTCCCTTAAAAAAAGACATCATCTGGATGGCAGCACATGTTGCTCCAAATCCTGTCTATGTTGTTGCAAGTCACTCACACCATGTGCACTAATGCACCCCCATACCATCACGGTTGCTGGCTTTCGAACTGTGTGCTGATAACAAGCCAGATGGTCGCTCTCCTCTTTAGCCTGGAGGACGTGCCGTCCATGATTCCCAAAAAATAATTCCTAATTTTGATTCATCAGACGACAGGAAAGTTTTCCACTTCACCTCAGTCCACCTTAAATGAGCTCGGGCCCAGAGAAGTCGGTGGCATTTTTGTATCTTGTTTATGCACCTCTGGAAAAAATTAAGAGACCACTGCAAAATTATCAGTTTCCCTGGTTTTACTATTCATAAGTATGTGTTTGAGTAAAATGAACTGTTTTGTTTTATTCTATAAACTACTGACAACATTACTCCCAAATTCCAAATAAAAATATTGTCATTTAGAGTATTTATTTGTAGAAAATAACAACGGGTCAAAATAACCAAAAAAGGATGCATTGTTTTCAGACCTCAAATAATGCAAAGAAAACAAATTCTTATTCATTTTTCAAGAACAAAACACTAATGTTTTAACTTAGGAAGAGTTCAGAAATCAATATTTGGTGGAATTATCCTGATTTTTAATCACAGCTATCATGCGTCTTGGCATGCTCTCCACCAGTCTGTCACATTGCTGTTGGGTGACTTCATGCCACTCCTGGCACAGAAATTCAAGTAGCTCGGCTTTGTTTGATAGCTTGTGACCATCCATCTTCCTCTTGATAAAATTCCAGGGTCTTAATCTGGTGGTCCTCCATCCACACCTTGATTGACCTGGCTGTGTGGCATGGAGCATTGTCCTGCTGGAAAAACCAATTCCCAGCCTGTTTCGAACCGTCCTTGCCATGCACTTCACGCCAGCTGCTGTTTGCCATTCTTTTTGTAGGTCACTTGATGTCATCCTACGGTTGTTGAGTGACATTTGAATGAGTTGACGGTCATCTCGGTCAGTGGACAGTCGTTTTTGCCCTCTGCCAGTCTGTAGCTTTGTTGTCCCCAATGTCTGTTGCTTGACCTTGTTCCCCAATGTCTGTTGCTTGAACCGCCATCTTTGAAAGTTTCAGGATGGAAGCAACCTGACGCTCACTGTATCCCTCTGCCAGTAAAGCCAGAATTGAACCCTTCTTTTCCTCACTCAAAGCTTTTCTTTTCAACTCTTTTGTCATGATGAAGTTGTTTTTATTCAAATTACCTTTGAGGTACTATTTGCACTGTTATTGCCATCCAGCTGGTCCTATTGCAAGAGGATAGTGATGACTACAGCAGTGATTTTTATACTTTTCCTTGTTAAATGAGATTTGGTTCAGGTAATCACCTAATCAGTAACTCATTAAGTAAAATGAGGTGTGCCTGTGTTCGAATTTAACAGACACTGGATTGGAATGGCTGCCATACATGTAGAGATGCTGATTTAAGAAAAATTTTGAGTTGTCTCTTAATTTTGTCCAGAGCTCTATATGTTTTCTTCTTTGCATGGTACCATTTTAACTTGCATTTGTGGATGCAGTAACAAACTGTGCAACAGGCAATGGTTTTTGGAAGTGTTCCTGAGCCCATGCAGTGATTTCCACTACAGAATCGTGTCTGTTTTTAATGCAGTGCTGCCTGACGGCTTGAAGATCATGGCCATCCAATATTGGTTTTTCGGCCTTGTTCCTTGTGTACAGAGATTTCCTCCAGATTATCTGAATCTTATAATAATATTATATACCATAGATGATGAGATCCCCAAACTCTTTGCAATTTTACATTGAGAAACATTATTCTTAAATTGTTGCACTATTTGCCCATGCAGTCTTTCACAGAGTGATGAAGCCCTCCCCATCTTTACTTCTGAAAGACTCATCCTCTCTGGGATGCTCTATTTATACCCAATCATGTTACTGACCTGTTGCCAATTAGCCTAATTAGTTGTGAGAGGTTCGCCAGATTTTCTTCTTTTTTTTTTTAGCATTACTCAGCTTTTGTTGCCCGTCCCAGCTTTTTTGAAATGTGTTTCTGGCATCATATTCAAAGTGGGCATGTTTTAAGGAACAGTAACATTTCTCAGTTTAAACATATGATATTTTGTCTTTGTACTATTTCTATTGAATGTAGGGTTTAAATGATGTGCACATCATTGCATTCTGCTAATATGTAAATTTTACACAGCATCCCAACTTTTTTGGAAACAGGATTGTAATATTACATGTCTTGGTGTGCAGTACTGTACACGTTGGATCATGATGAATGGCCATTAAAAACATTGGAAAGATGTACATTCAATGATGAGAATTTCCACCAAAATCTTTACACTCACAGCAAATAAAATAACATTTGGCATGCTGCAAGTTGCTTGAACTTAATATATTTGTGTTTGTGAAACACTAGATGCCAAGTAGTTTACCTAAAAACACCACTTTTTTTCAAAAACGGAATACAAATAGTTTTTTTAATTTGACATATTTGTATTCAGTTTCAACTGTCAAGGACTGTTTTATGATAGTTTACTATCCAATGAACTATCCCATCCAGATCATCTTTAATATTAAAACCACTTGTGCTTCGGTTACTGACCTTCCTGGTCCAGAGAACATACAGTGGATATAAAAAGTCTACACACCCCTGTGAAAATGCCAGGTTTTTGTAATGTAAAAGAAAGAGACAAAGACTAATCATGTCAGAACTTTTTCCACTTTTAATGTGACCTATAATGTGAACAATTCAATTGAAAAACAAACTGACATCTTCGAGGGGGAAAAATTAGAAAAAAAAACCTTACAATAACCTGGTTGCATAAGTGTGCACACCCTCTTATAACTGGGGATGTGGCTGTGTTCAGAATTAACCAATCACATTCAAACTCATGTTAAATAAGAAGTCATTACACACCTGCCATCATTTAAAGTGACTGATTAATCACAAATAAAGTTCAGCTGTTCTAGTAGGATTTTCCTGACATTTTCTTAGTTGCATCTCAGAGCAAAAGCCATGGTCCGCAGAGAGCTTCCAAAGCATCAGAGGGATCTCTTTGTTGAAAGATATCAGTCAGAAGAAGGGTACAAAAGAATTTCCAAAGCATTAGATATATTATGGAACACAGTGAAGACAGTCATCATCAAGTGGAGAAAATATGGCACAACAAAGACATTACCAAGAACTGGACGTCCCTCCAAAATTGACGAAAAGACGAGAAGAAAACTGGTCAGGGAGGCTTCCAAGAGGCCTGGAGCAACATTAAAGGAATTGCAGGAATTTCTGGCAAGTACTGGCTGTGTGCTACATGTGACAACAATCTCCCGTATTCTTCATATGAATGGGCTATGGGGTAGGGTGGCAAGACGGAAGCCTTTTCTTACTAAGAAAAACATCCAAGCCCGGCTGAAGTTTGCAAAAACAAACATCAGGTCCCCCAAAGCACATGGGAAAATGTGTTATGGTCTGATGAAATCAAGGTTGAACTTTTTGGCCATAATTCCAAAAGGTATGTTTGGCGCAAAAACAACACTGCACATCACCCAAACAACACTATACCCACAGTGAAGCATAGTGGTGGCAGCATCATGCTTTGGGGCTGTTTTTCTTCAACTGGAACCGGGGCCTTAATCAGGGTGGAGGGAATTATGAACAGTTCCAAATACCAGGCAATTTTGGCACAGAACCTTCAGGTGTCTGTTAGAAAGCTGAAGATGAAGAGGAAGTTCACATTTCAGCACGACAAAGACCCAAAGCACACATCCAAATCCACAAAAGCATGGCTTCACCAGAAGAAGATTAACGTTTTGGAATGGCCCAGCCAGAGCCCAGACCTGAATCCAATTGAACATCTGTGGGGTAATCTAAAGAGGACTGCACAGGAGATGTCCTCGCAATCTGACAGATTTGGAGCACTTTTGCAAAGAAGAGTGGGCAAATATTGGCACATCAAGATGTGCCATGCTAATAGACTCCTACCCAAAAAGACTGAGTGCTGTAATAAAATCACAAGGTGCTTCAACAAAGTATTAGTTTAAGGGTGTGCACACTTATGCAACCAGGTTATTGTGAGTTTTTTATTTTTCCCCTTAAAGATTTCAGTTTGTTTTTCAATTGGATTGTTCACATTGTAGGTCACATTAAAGGTGGAAAAACTTCTGCCATGATTTATCTTTGTCTCATTCTTTTACATCACAAGAACCTGGCATTTTAACCGGGGTTTGTAGACTTTTTTACTTCATATTTTACTCCAATAATGTGTTAAGACTTTATACTTCATACTGTATTTAATACTGTTTTAATATCCCAATATCAATCATATGAAAGTACACCATATTTCTTCATGAGTTTTTTTATAGCATGTGAAGTGCATGCTTAATTGGATTTAGATTGGGTGATTGACTTGTGTATCTTGTTAAATATGGTGGAGAAGGGGGTGTTATGTTTCAGGCATGTATTGCCATACTGGAACTTGCTCAGTTGTCTTTACTGATGATGTAACTGCTGACTTTAGCAGTGTAATGAATTTGGGAATGTACTTTTCAGATCAGACAACAAAATGCCTCTAAACTCATTGGATGGTACTTCATAATGCAGCTAGGACAATGACCCCAACACACTGCCATAGCTACCCAGGAGTTTTTCAGGGCCAACATTTGAAAGGTTCTTGACTTACATCAATAAAGTGAGCCAGGTCCAGTATAGCCATACATGCCTGAAACATAACACCTCTCCTCCACCATATTTCACAAGATGCACAAGTCAAAAAAATGCAGTGGTATGCCAGTTCTTTTTTTAGCCACACACTTTCCTCTTTTTATAATTCAAATTAACGTCTCTCGTCAGTCCACAATACCTCTTTCCAGAATCCTCCAGTCTCTTAAGTACTTTTTAGGTTGTTTTTGATGCTAACTTGTATTTTTGCATCTTGCAGTCCAGTCCCTGTAGTTTGACTAGTGACGTTTTCTGCGGTTGGTTGTGTGTGACAAATCATACATTCATAAAAATTTGTGAAATTACACAAAATTATATCTTCATGTGATATAAGTGAGTTAGTAAAAAATTATAATTCAGATGAACCTGGAAAAAGAAAGGTTAAGGAACCCACCACATTTGTCTGTAGATTTATAGCTCATTGGATAGTGAGATGTTAACAAATAGCTGTATAGCAGGATAGATTATTGTAAAATCCTGGAAATTCTAAATGGCAACTTTAACTGATGATCCCTGGACAAGGAAGTGACAAATGTCTAACTGTAGAGGTACTTGTCATTTGGATTATGATCTGTAAAATAATTTCTACCCTTGTATTTGTACTAAGAAATTATATAAAGATTTCTGATTTAAAATGTGATGCAAAAATGCAAGTTGACATAACTATCATTGTATTGTTATGAAGAAAAATATCTCTTAAGTTTGAGTTCTGCCAATTGCACTTATAGACAGTCCCTTAGCCTCAACGGCGTAGTGTTCATTGAAAGTTACATCACATCGATGTTTGTAAACCTAACGAAATGGAGAATGCCAAAGGATGTGCCCTGCTTTCTACCTTCACCTTATTTTGTGTACACACACACACACACACACACACACACACACACACACACACACACACACACACACACACACACACACACACACACACACACACACACACACACAGAGTCC
>JACXGI010021540.1:0-10088 GCA_016801175.1 Esox masquinongy | reverse complement strand
ACTGGCATCATTTTAGGTAAGTGGAACTGGCAATATTTTAGTTAAGTGGAACAGGCATCATTTCAGTTAAGTGGAACTGGAATCATTTCAGTAAAGTGGAACTGGCAATATTTTAGTTAAGTGGAACTGGCATCATTTCAGTTAAGTGGAACTGGCAATATTTTAGTTAAGTGGAACTGGCATCATTTCAGTTAAGTGGAACTGGCATCATTTTAGTTAAGTTGAACAGGCATCATTTTAGTTAAGTGGAACTGGCATCATTTCAGTTAAGTGGAACTGGCATCATTTTAGTTAAGTGGAAATGGCATAAGTTTAGATGAATGGAACTGGTATCATTTCTGTTAAGTGGAACTGGCATAAGTTTAGCTGAATGGAACTGGCATCATTTAAGTTAAGTGGAACTGGCATCATTTTTGTTAAGTGGAACGGTCATCATTTTAGTTAAGTGGAACGGTCATCATTTTAACCCTTCCCTCAGCTCCAGCGCCCCATACTGCATCAGGGGCGGAGTCACCCCCTGCTCTGGCACCACATCCTGCTCTGGGACCTGCCAATTCTGGTGTTCTTTGGTGAATGCCAATCAAGCTGTATGGTGCTGGGCTGGGCTTTAAATTGCTGGATTGTCTGTTTTCATTTCACTCTTTCCCACTCTTTCCTGCCTTTTTTTAACGTTAACGTCACAACCGCAGCAAATATTTTTAATGACCTGTCAAACTCAATGGCTGAAAATATATTTTTATTCAGTCTAAATCAGTGAAGTACTTTTATCATTATCTTACTGTTGCAAGTTTTTACCTATTAAAAATTAAAAGTTGATGACAATAGCCACAATTAGATTTTTTCACATGAAAAATAAAGCAAGTTAATCAGGCCTTCAAATGTTAATCAGGCATTGCTAGCAAATGTCAGAATTTGAAGAATACAAGAATGTGTTTGTACTGAAGGTCTTATCATTAGAATAGTTGATACTATAATTTCAAGTACGGTTATAGAATTTTCAAAATAAAAAGAACATCACACTTAAATTCACCACAGATTAATCCATTTCAATTTTGTTTTAATCCTTTATCCTATCCTTCTGACCCACAGTCAGCACACAGCTTTGAGCAAGTCTGGCAAACAAAACAGTTGCACTGCATACATTTCATTAATAATTATTCAGTGTAATACATTTGATGAATTACATACGAAGCAGAATGTTTGGTAAAATAATAAGCCAAATTCATTGACAGATGATAGGATGTTTGATATGTTGTTACTCTTCTAATAAAAAACAGTAATGGGTAGCCTAATAGCCTACATTTGTTGAATTGTCAAGGATATTGTTTGTATTATATACCAGTAATGACTATTTTGTTTTATAATCAATTAAGGCTATCGTTTGTATTCCATTTTACTAATAATGATTTAGGGTAATACATTTGATGAATTACATAAGAAGCTGAATCATTTTTATAATAATAATAATCAAAGATTCACAGACAGATGACAGGTTTGATATTTTATAGTAATGTGTATTAGGGGTGTCGAGATATACTAGTATACGATAACTGTGATATTTAAAAAATGAAATTTTGATATCATGTTAATAATACACATGATAATATCGTATTCACTAGGCAAAACTGAAGTTGTATATTTCCAAAAACCCCTCTCGGTTTTTCGATACCTTATTCATGTCACCTATAGACAAACGATGACCTATGCACAAACGAGGACCTATGCACTGGCATTGAAATCAATTCGTTAGCCCCACTAGAACCCCCCGGAGAGATCCGCAAAAACAAGCCGTTTTTGTAGCCTATTCACATGGAAAAAAGAATGTTGTATTTTTCCCAAATCTCCTCTCGGTTTTTCCATAGCTTATTCATGGACAAACGATGCATGTGCTTAATCCTTAAAGTCTGGACCTATACACTAGCATTTGAATTAATGCCTTTTCGTAACCAATTAACTAGGCGAAAATATTTTGTATTTTTCCAAAAACGTATTTTTCCAAAAATGCATTAGGCCTTGTGGATCTTTTGTTTATCAGTTCATCTTGTTGCCTTTTCACTATCCATTAAGTGTAATTGTTCTTTTTGTATGCTTTTATATTTTTATTTGTACAGTTATGGTTACAGACTCTCTCCACCTCCATACACTTGTATTTTGAGTGTAATTCATTTGACAAAAAAGAGAAAAAAAAACATTGAACAAAGTTGAAGATAAATTTGACTGAGAGCATTTTTTTTCTTCAAATTTTCTATAAATACCATGATAATATCGTTACCGTGAATTCTTGTGGCCACAATAATCGTGTAGTGAAAATCAGATATTGTGACAGCCCTATGTGTATGATTGGATGCTTGATATTTTGTTTCTCTCCTAATGAAAAACAGTAATGTGGGATGCATTTGTAGAATTGTCGAGGGTATCATCTGGATTATGTTCCAATTAAAATTAATTTGTTGAATGGTCAAGGAAATCATTTTTCTTTTGTAAGTTCATTCAGATTCATCCAAGGCAATGATCTTTTATCTTTTTTTATCATTAATAATTTTTTTAATTTCAGAAATAATAACCACAATACAGATATTCCTGCGATAACTAATATAAGACGAACAAAACAAAAAGGAACAATCAAAAACATTGAACTCAGGGTTATACATTCACATGAAGAGACACAAGGCTTCACATACCCTCCCAGCTAGGGCTAGTGACTACAGCAGACTTGCGCAACTCAATCGCTGGCTGAAAACGGAGTTCTGCCCATCGTAGGAGGTAGAGTTTGTAGATACAGTGAGGGAAAAAAATCATTTGGTCCCCTGCTGATTTTGTACGTTTGCCCACTGACAAAGAAATGATCAGTCCATCATTTTAATGGTAGGTTTATTTGAACAGTGAGAGACAGATAACAACAACAAAAAAAAATGTCAAAAATGTTATAAATTGATTTGCATTTTAATGAGTGAAATAAGTATTTGATCCCCTCTCAATCAGAAAGATTTCTGGCTCCCAGGTATCTTTTATACAGGATATAAAAGACACCTGTCCACAGAAGCAATCAATCAATCAGATTCCAAACTCTCCACCATGGCCAAGACCAAAGAGCTGTCCAAGGATGTCAGGGACAAGATTGTAGACCTACACAAGGCTGGAATGGGCTACAAGACCATCGCCAAGCAGCTTGGTGAGAAGTTGACAAAAGTTGGTGCGATTATTTGCAAATGGAAGAAACACAAAAGAACTGTCAATCTCCCTCGGTCTGGGGCTCCATGCAAGATCTCACCTCGTGGAGTTGCAATGATCATGAGAACGGTGAGGAATCAGCCCAGAACTACACGGGAGGATCTTGTCAATGATCTCAAGGCAGCTGGGACCATAGTCACCAAGAAAACAATTGGTAATACACTACGCCGTGAAGGACTGAAATCCTACAGCGCCCGCAAGGTCCCCCTGCTCAAGAAAGCACATGTACAGGCCCGTCTGAAGTTTGCCAGTTAACATCTGAATGATTCAGAGGAGAACTGGGTGAAAGTGCTGTGGTCAGATAAGACCAAAATCGAGCTCTTTGGCATCAACTCAACTCGCCGTGTTTGGAGGAGGAGGAATGCTGCCTATGACCCCAACAACACCATCCCCACTGTCAAACATGGAGGTTAGCAGGTTTTTCTGCGAAGGGGACAGGACAACTTCACCGCATCAAAGGGGCGATGGACGGGGCCATGTACCGTCAAATCTTGGGTGAGAACCTCCTTCCCTCAGCCAGGGCATTGAAAATGGGTCGTGGATGGATATTCCAGCATGACAATGACCCAAAACACACGGCCAAGGCAACAAAGGAGTGGCTCAAGAAGAAGCACATTAAGGTCCTGGAGTGGCCTAGCCAGTCTCCATACCTTAATCCCAAAGAAAATCTGTGGAGGGAGCTGAAGGTTCGAGTTGCCAAACGTCAGCCTCGAAACCTTAATGACTTGGAGAAGATCTGCAAAGAGGAGTGGGACAAAATCCCTCCAGAGATGTGTGCAAACCTGGTGGCCAACTACAAGAAACGTCTGACCTCTGTGACTGCCAACAAGGCTTTTGCCACCAAGTACTAAGTCATGTTTTGCAGAGGGGTCGAATACTTATTTCCCTCATTAAAATGCAAATCAATTTATAACATTTTTGACATGCCTTTTTCTGAAATTTTTTTGTTGTTATTCTGTCTCTCACTGTTCAGATTAACCTACCATTAAAATTATAGATCGCAAGATGCAGGCCTTTTAATTGTACTTAGAATTTCTAAACAAAGAGACGGAGGCAGTTCTTCTCTCATAGAGCTCCACTACTGTGGAATGATTTGCCAATTAAGGTTAGAAATGCAAACTCAGTGCAAACTTTCAAGTGTCTACTAAAGACTCATCTCTACAGCATGGTCTATGATTAAGTGTAGTCTGGCCCAGGGACGTGAAGGTGACCAGAAAGGCTTGATACTGTCCACCCTTGCTGTCTTGCCAGGTGGGCTCTCATCGCCACTGGGATGCCCTCCCTCCAATGCCGTTCAGGGGCAGAGTCACTGGCTTGTTGTTGTCTCTCTGTTGTGCACTTGTGCAATTGGCCTGTACTCTGCTGGCAATACTCGGCCCTCATTCAGGGTGATCAACCCCTCATTCAGGGTGTTCAACCTGACTAGCAAGTAGACTATAAAATTTTAGTGTATTTCTCGTTGCCTACCCTGACTTAGACCTCACCGCACATCAATGTATGATTGTACTGTATAATGATTAGATAGATTAGATTCAATGTATGATTGTACTGTATACTGATTAGATTAGATTAGATTCAATGTATGATTGTACTGTATACTGATTAGATTAGATTAACTTTATTGTCATTGAACAACTACAAGTAAAGTACAGTACTGTATACTGATTAGATTAGATTAAATGTATGATTGTACTGTATACTGATTAGATTAGATTAACTTTATTGTCATTGAACAACTACAAGTACAGTACAACAAAATGCAGTTAGCATCTAACCAGAAGTGCAAATAGAAGAGGCAGAAGATTTACAAATATTAAGTATGTGTATATTACAAGGAGAATGTATAGATGTGCAGTGAAGGCAAATGCAGTACAAATGGTAATACTAAATGTGCAATTAAGGCAAATAGAGGAGGGCAGAAAATGTACAAGTATTAAGTATAGTGTATGTTTCAAGTGGGATAATAGTTGTGCAGGTACAAATGGCAATTCTAAATGACATTGTAGATGTGCAATCGAGGCAAATTGAAGGAGTAGGGTAGCATGTGCAACCAGGATGCAGAGATAGCAGCAATGAGGTCCCTGAGGTAGACATGTGTATGTAACAACTGTAAAAATGCAAGTACGATGGCAATACTTAATGTGCAAAGAGGCGAATTGAATGTGCAAGATGCATGTGCAACTGAAATGCAGGGATAGCAGCAGTGAGGTTCCCGAGGTAGACATACCTGTAACACCTGAAAACTTCCATTATCAGACTTTGCAAGGCAGTGTCAGAGTAGTACAAAGGGAGAAGTGCAACAAGGTCCCTGAGAGGTGGGCAGGTGGGTGTGGTTAGTGATGTCACAGAGTTCTCTGGGTCACAGAGTTCAGCAGGGTTCAGTAGATGGAAAGAAACTGTTCCTGAGCCTGCTGCTGCGGGAACGAAGAGACCTGTACCGCCTGCCTGATGGTAGGAGGGCAAACAGTTTGTGGCATGAATGGGAAGGTCCCTGAATGATCCTGATTATCTTCTGTATCAGTTCACTTGGAAGTGTTATCACTACCAACTAAGCCATTTCAAGATAACACAAGATGCAACTTTCCACCCATCATAATTGCATGAAAGGAATGTTGCATTAAGTCAGTGGTACTCAAATCATTCCTGGGACCCATACCCATACCCATCAGTCTCAAAACGTTGTTTTATCCTGAAGCTCATCTGAATCAAGCAGCCAATTTGTTGACCAGTTGATTGAGGTGCCCTAGCTCTGGAATAGATCTACTAAATGGAACAGCTAGAGATCCCCATGAGAGATTTGATAACCACTATCTGCACTAATGGCCAGATGTTACAATGTCCATTTCCCTACTGATAAGTATTGTTTACATCTCTTTGCAGGTCAGGTTGCCTTTTTTAGGTTCATCTTTAGAAATAATGATATTAGCAACGGCAAGTATTGGTTTCACTTTATTCAATACATGTAAAAACTGTAATAATCAAAGTCTAGTCTGCTCACAGGATTTTATGTTTCTAAATGCGAGCTGAAATACAATCCATACAAATGAATGTTACAATCCATACAAATGAAAAACGTATGTGAACCAACCACTTCGTATTATGACATGTGGTTCTAAAAACTGCCTGGCTAACCGACCGTCCTAATCTAGCCAAATTATATAATTTTCAGACTGAATTAGGTAGTGAACAGGTGTCAGGCAATCTAAAATATGCAATCGAAATACAAAAAATAGAATAGTAATTGACCAGGCATATATAAATACAGTACCAGTCAAAAGCTGGGACACATTTACCCATTCAAATGAATGGGAAAATGTGTCTAAATTTGACTGGTAATGCAGTGTTACAGAGAGTTATTTGTATTTTCTTAAAGAAAGTTAATGTGCTGAAGGCTTTTGCATATTGCAGTTGTCAAAATAAGTACTTCGGACACTCTTTTTATGTATGCACCATTCTCTTGGACTTTTTGTACCCCTTATCAATGGCTTTTAAAATAGAAGCATCTGTAAGAACTACCTTCTTATGCTCAGTCCATGAGAACATGACATTGACATGACTATCTGACTTCTCGTGTATTTTAAGCGTCTTCACGTGTATTTCCAGCGTCTTTATATATTGCCCTTTTCCAGTTTGAGTAGCCAGGTTGGGAAGTACAAACAGATTCTCAGGCATTTGGCATAGAGGATGCCCTCCCTCCAATGCCATTCAGGGGCGGAGTCAATGGCTTGATGTTGGCTCTCCATTGTGGCCCTCGAGCAATTGGGCTGAACTCTGCTGCAAAAACAAGGCCCTCATTCAGGGTGGTTGCGGTAGGTTGGTGTCCCTTTGGTTGATGCTTGGCAGTGTAGGTGTATTGATTTCCTGCCTGTTGGGCCCTGTCCGGGGCCTCCCCCGTATAGGGTCACGGTGTCACTGGACCCCCCTGTCTCAACCCCAAAACTTTACGCTGCTATATTAATGTGCCGAGGGAGTAGGGTCAGTTCCCCTTCTCCACTGTAAATCCTTGTAAATCTAAGGAATGCACTCTCTAAATGTTCCTTGTCTCCTGCTACATTTTAACTTAGAATGACGTAAGGTCTTGACCCAGAGCTCCGGAGTACCAGGCTCAAAATACTCGTTGCTGTCCCTGTCCAAAGTCCTCCTGGTTGTGTTGCAGATCAAAGCGATACCTGATGATTCCAGCTGCCACTATGCTGACCCCCCCACCCCCAAAAAAAATTGATAGATTTTTTGATTGAGATATGTCGATAAGCAAAGCAGTAGGCAGAGTTATGGCTTTGCGGGGTACTCAAGCCATGGATGATATTTGTACGAAGAGTCATTGAATGCCCCCCACCCAGTTACTTTGCATAGTTCTTGGAAATACTTTCAAATGTGGCTGCACTGGGCCTGCTGCTCTGGATTGCGGAACATCTGCAAATGATACATTATCAAGATTAGTAAAGTACAGGCCAAGTTGTGCTTATATTTAGAACACCTGCTGGGAAAGTGGTTATGTTGGGCGTAGTATAGTAAAGGTGTTTGTGTGATTTGACCACTAGGTTCATTGTTTGTAATGTAGAATTGAATTTAAGCATTATCAGAAACAAATGTAACAACAGGCGTATCAAACGGTCCAGATATGGCATTGGGTTGGATCCAGGTGTTAGAGGCTCCCTTTCACAGTCACTACCTAACTGATGTAAAGGCCCCCATTCTTATCGTCTGCATGTTGCTGGTCAATCCTGAGTAAAGCTTCTAAATACAAAAATCCAATCCGTTACTTGGACACCAGTAGGTGAACTTGAAGATATTGTATTCAAGTTAGTGTTAAAACTTTTCAAATGTGAGATTAAAACAACATAAATTAGAAAAGGTTTCTTAACATACATTTACCTCCAAATTCCACAGCAGTCTGCATATCATCTCGATGGTCACTCCCAGATAAAGTGCCTTGAGACCAAAATGGAAACTGTTATGATGATAGCAATAGCTGTGCTTAGAGCTAAGACTGTTATATTTGCTATATTAAAACATGACAACTAAAAGAACATGTTGTGTAGAATTTGGTTTTTAATGTTTAATATTGTTAAATTATTCTTGTTTGGCTTATTCTACGAGTGAAGACAGGCTAACGTTGCCTTGGTTTATCCAGCGCCCAACTCAAAGCTAGATCGCCGGTTATCTAACCTGAGGTAACTCACTAACGTTACTTCACTTCAGCTAGTTAACTAAAATTGCTTTGCTTATGTACCATCAGCACCAGAGGCAACACGTTATATTTCTGAAGAACTACGATCATGCAAAATGAGTTGCAATGTCAATTAGTTAACATTATTAGTTAAAACACCAACATGATACAGCTAAGGTAAAGGTGAAATGTAAAAGGTAATCCATACTAGCTATGAAACCTCCAGGGGCGCGTGTGTGTCTAGAAGAAGGTGGTTGTACTGGAATCGGATCATTCCTGAAAGTATAATACTGACATCAGATCAGCTCTTACTTAGTTGCATAACGGCCAATGGTCCTGCTCTATTGAGTTGACATACTTGAGTATCAGATTACAGATTTTATGGGGCGGCCACAGTGGTGGCCAATCAGATTTCAGGGGTGGATGTTGGATGTTACTGTAGTTATCAGATAAAACCCCACTCACAGGCTTGTTGAAGGCAGGCTTAGCGTGGTTTCATTATTTCTTCATACTGGATAGAACACATTTCTTGAAAATTTTTAGTTCCTACCTAGGTTGCAACATATCAGAAAAAAGCAAAGATGAAGGAAAAGCATAATTCTGATTTGGAAGAACTGTGCTCTATTCATGAGATCGAGTCATTATAGCTATTACAACTTCTCTGCTTAAATGCTGTTCTTAAAAAAAGAGATGTTTTAGCATGCCTTCCTACAAGCTATTGTGAAATTTTAATTTATCAAGCATGGCTGACAGTCTGTGATTTATTGAAATTGAAAACAGACAGGTCAGTGATACTAGTGGTGACTCCTCTGATTTCAATAATCGTGGATCAGGTTTGTGTTCTGAACGCAAAACGAATCAAAACGGAGACGGAGGACAAGAAAATTCATTAAGTGAAAATCTTTTGGTACATGGGGGGTTGAGACTGCCGCGCCACCTCTTTTCGTTCAGTTTAGAATTAGCCTTTTCCCCTCACTAAAGTGGTAATTTTTTCTACCTCATCCACACTTGTTTTATATTATAGCAGAAGATTGTGACAGGGGCCACATAACGCTTTAGACAACCCACCATTATTCCGTGTTACCGGTCCTATTATATCTTCTAAAGCGAGTGTGGTCCGGTCGCAATAACGACGATTTACCTAGGAAAAGGTTGTTTGTTTCTCAAAGACATATGATTCACCACAAACGCGACATACATCCAAAGATTTCAATGGGGTTTTATTTAGCGATTTTGCTGCCGACTTCACTTAGCTAGCTAATGTTGCACTGAAGTCATTATTCTCATGAGCACCTGTATAAGCCCCTCCCAAGCAATGCATTTGACTGGGTTAATGTGTTTTGAGGCGTTAGCCCAAGCAATGAATTTGATTGGGTTACAGTGTTTTGAGATGTTACTGACAAAATGTTTTTCCCATCCTTTAGCAAAAAAAATGCTATAGGTATTCCTCAGGCCTCATGACATTCTAGGCCTGGCTTAAGAGATTATCCTGATCCTAGCACAAGGGTGGATTCCTGGTGGATTTCAGGAACAAAATGTAATAAAACTTTAAATATGGTCAAATAATATAACATTGGGATCATGTAGTATATTTACACCTAATAATATTTTGCACTGGATTTGTTTAACCATTAAAGTGATAAAGTAGATAAAGTAGACATTAGGTTTTCAGTAAAGTAAAAAAAAA
>JACXGI010021539.1:0-10090 GCA_016801175.1 Esox masquinongy | reverse complement strand
AATTTTCTGAGATACTGAATTTGGGGTTTTCATTAGTTGTCAGTTATAATCATCAAAATTAAAAGGAATAAACACTTGAAATATATCAGTCTGTGTGGAATGAATGTATACATTATACAAGTTTCACTTTTTGAATGGAATTACTGAAATAAATCAACTTTTTGATGATATTCTAATTTTATGACCAGCACCTGTAGATGGCATTGTGATTCCCAAGACTGTGCTTATCTCCCTCTAACAGAAATTAAGTGAACTGTGCATAATTTTGGTAATCAGAAAATGATGAAGGGATTTTGCTTGACCCAGTCAGTCATTTTTCATCAAAAGGCTTGAGGAGAAATGGAACATGTTGCCATACTTAGCCAATGAAAAAGTGAAAAATTCCCAGAACCATAAGCATTTGGTTTTGATCGCATTAGACTCCCGACCAATTTTCTCCCACAATGCATTACCCTACAGTATGTTTCGTGCACTCAAACACAAATCACTACATTGTAATGTTGCGGTGTAGCTGGCTCTTGCTAGTACTGACCCATGGCATAAGTTTTTATTTAATTAAAACTCTATCTTAAAGGTGTTTTAGGCCATTAGCTCGTAATATGAAATGGCTGGCTCAAACTAGACTGGTTTAACTTCAGAAACGCCACTCCATTTGATGTCACACTAGTCTGGGGCCACCTTGCTTCTACTTAATGATGTGGGTTGGCTGGTCGTATTGTCAGCAGGGTGTTGCGATGCATCTAGAGCAGTTTGCTAAATGAGCCATTGCATTGCAGACTCCTACTACGCCTCCTCGTGGCAACCCATGGCAACTGGGGCTTTGCAAACCTCAGGCTGAACCGGTAGGGGATCTTGGAGTTGCAGTGGTCCTGAGAGGTGATTCACCAACCACTGTCCCACTGCCACGTGGGTTAACCTGGGAAGGTATGACGGCTAGAGGATTAAACGCTGAGCACAAACCTGCAGTTGGGGACAGACCGGATCACCAACAGTCCCTGCTCATGGATCACCAACAGACTGCCTCATGGAACGTCGTTACCCTACTAGACGTGGCTGAGTCACCGGATTGGCCTCAATAAACATAACATCAACATCGCGGCACTACAGACCAGACTACATGGAGAGGATTCCTTGACAGAAGCTGGTGCAGGGTACTCTTTCTTCTGGAAAGGAGTCCCTGAGGGTACATGTTACCTGCATGGAGTGGGCTTCGCTGTGAAGACACCTGCTGCAGCGTATATCTGAATCCCCCATTAGCATCTACAAGAGGCTGATGATGTGGTGCATTCCACTTACAAAGGGACGTTGTGCAACTCATCAGCGCCTACACACCAACCCTGGATACAGGGCAGAACATCAAAGAGGACTTTTACAGAGCTCTCCACAGCGTCATTCAGAAAACCCCAGCCACAGGTTAGACTCATCCTCATGGGAGACTTCAATGCCAGAGTGGGCTCTGAGCATCTCCTATTGAGTAGAGTTCTTGGTCAATTTGGGGTGGGGAAATGAACAACAATGGGCTCCAGCTCCTCTCCCTCTGTTCGGAACACCATCTGGTCATCACAAATACCATCTTCCAAGAACATACTCAAAACCACCTGGCAACACCCTCACTCAAAGCATTGGCACCTCCTGGACTACATCATCGTCCATCAAAAGGACAGACAGGATGTGCTCATCACCCGGGCCATGTGTTGGACTGATCATCACATGGTCAGATCCAAACTCCTCATGGATGTTCAACCATGCTGCCCAACGACAGACCCAATCATAAAACTCAACTGCCCAACTACCCAACCACTATAGGCAACCTCTGACGTTTTGTGGCAGAAAACCTTACTCAAGTACCTAAAGAATCCACTAATTTGGCAGTTCTGTGCACCGCTATCCACAGAGCAGCCTCAGGCTCTGGGTCTGTCAAGGAAACAGCATCAGGACTGGTTTGACAATAACTCTCCCAAAATACAGCTTTGCTTGCAAGCAAAAGAAAGCCCATAAAGCCCTCCTGTCGAACCCTGAATCACCCACCCTGAAAGCTGCCTTTCCTGAAGCAAGAGCAGTAACCCAGCTGGCATTGCGGGTCATGGAAGACACCTGGTGGGTTCAGAAGGCACAAGAAATGTAAATCTGTGCGGACTGTAATAACACCCAGAACTTCTATGATGCCATCAAAGACCTATATCGCCCCAGGAAGCAAACTATTGCCCCCGTTAGATGGGAGCACTCTATTTAAGGGTCAATGACGAGGCATGTCAATTCTGGTGCCCAAAGAATATTTATAATATAAAAAAATATATTAATTTTTAAATACACTACATTACATAACTCAACTTCCCCCTCTTAATTACATTAGTACTCATTATAAAATAACGAATCTTAAAGGAACTATTTTATTCATAAATTCATATTTAAAATCTACTTGGGCATAATTGTATTGATGTTTTTTTCAATGATACCTAAAAAGGTAGTGATAATACTAAGCTTATTTACATTTCTATGACAGAAAACCTTTTGTCTCCAAATGGTGATTTCTGTAATGTCATTCCTGGTTAACAGACATCAATGACCATTTTGGACCAAAATGCATTTTGGTATTTCATGTGACATAATATCTATTGAAAAGGCACATTGTCTTTGTGCCATTTTCAATTAAATATAGGGATAAATGATTTGCAGTTTTATTAGCATTTTACGCAGCGTCCCATCTTTTTTTGGTATATACAACCCCGCTGTATAAAATAAACATAACTCCACTGAACAAAAATATAAATGCAACATGAAATAATTTCAAGGATTTTATTAAGTCATATAAGGAAATAAGTCAACTGATTGGCTAATGCATTCTCATGTCAACACCAAACCCTTTGTGGATGTGCGTGCTGAATTATAGACCACAATTTTCAAAAAATGTGCCAAAGAATCACCTGTATTTTTGATGAGTACATTAACTGGGCCACTGTAAGACATTTCCCTTTCTGTTCTTCAGCCACTAAAAATTCCTTTGACCTTGTGTTTGGGAACACTGTGTTGCTCAAAGGTGAATTTCCTCCCAAACTTTTCAGCATACAGAAGCAGTTTCTCTGACAGTATTTCCCTATATTTTGCTCTATCAATTCTTCCTTCAGTTTTAACAAAATGCCCATGAGAAGCACCCCCACAGCATGATGTTGCCACCAACATACTTCACTGACTGAATGTCTTGAGGTATGGGCAGTGTTTGGTTTTTCCACTTTAGCCAGCCATTCCTATGTGCTTTTAGGGTCACTGTCCTGCTGGAAGATTCAGAACATTTGATGGAGACCCATGAATCCCCTTCAATCACACTTTGTAATGCAAATCAATGTAGAAAAGTCCAGTTTTTCCTACCGTTCTCCAATCCAGGTTTCCCCAGGAAGGTTTGTTATTTTTGCCAGAAATGTGACTCACTTGGATCACTTTTATGTGGATAACTAAGACAACAGTTTGCTTTCAAAAGAGACTTTACTTAAGGTGAACACAAACATTTTTCCTTGATAAGACATTTCACCGTCCCAAGTGCTGGATTTAGTATGAACAATAGCTTGCTAAATGTTATGAACAAAACTTGAAATAGAAGTTAATACATTTCCACATTACATTTGTACATTTGTGTGAGATTTCTGTTGACTAAGTTCTTGTTTACACCATTACCTGCAACAGAATGAGTCCAAAATTTAAACCCAGACAGTACTCTTCACTCTCACACACACACACACACACACACACACTTTTCTGTCTAGAACTACTACTCCCCATTTTCTCTATCCCCTAACCTCAATAACCTAACCTTTAAACCAATGCTTTACCTAACCCTAACCTCTAAGGCCTAAAACTAACCCCAATTCTACATTTTATCCTAAACCCAACACAAGTAAATATGCTTTTTCCACCCAATGGGCACAGTCTACACACTCTGGTAGGGACCAATTTGTTTTTGCTATCTTTGTGGGGACTTTGCTATCTTAGACCTGTTCAAATGTTCTTGCATTGCATGATTGTAGTAAGACAGAAAAACAAGAACACACACTTGGTCTCTTCTGGCAAGCAAGTTCCTGAACATATACATTATTTATGTACCTCTAGAAAAAAACTGACTGGTAAATCACACTAATGATTTGGTCTGTCCTCGGGTTGGGTATAGATGACTGTGATATTTCTTTGTGTGTTGTCAGTGGAGCTCATTTTGTATCTTCCAATTCCACGTGAGCTCTAAGGTCACAGACCACTATCATGGCCCTAACACTTCTCAGTATTATTAATTTGATGCTCACAGGGAATTATCCAAAAAACAGGGGGGGATGTAGTCATCTACACATTCAGAGATACAAAATAGAAACATTCCAAGGCATTAGAGAGAACTGCCAACCCCTACAGACCAACACACGGTACAGAAAGTATTATTCTTAAATATACTACACTAAGCCTGTAATTATTGAATTAGATGTCAATTAACAAAAATATATACATGCTTTTCAAATAGAAGATAGATCCTACACTGATTGATGATTGAGTGGTCAGAGTGGCACTGATGGCAAAGTGTCTCTTATTAAAACCAAGTGAAAAGTTGTAAGCATATGAAAGACACAATCGAAATGTGACAAACATCAATGCTGTCAAGGGCAAAATCTGTTCATACAGCGCCCTCCAAAGGCTAGCACAGACATGACCAGTGTTATGGAAACATTTACATGAAAACATTGTTAGACAGCCTCCAAAGTGAACAAGTTTGGATAGGACCAGTCTAATCTCGACTACTATGCAACAACCGTTCTTGTAGGTGGTTAGTTTGCATACCCTGGCAGAAATTGTGAAATTTTGGCATTGATTTTGAAAATATGACTGATCATGCAAAAAAAATGTCTTTTATTTAAGGATAGTGATCATATGAAGCCATTTATTATCACAAAGTTGTTTTAACAGAAATCACCCAAATGGCCCTGATCAAAAAAGTTTACATACCCTTGAATGTTTGGCCTTGTTACAGGCACACAAGGTGACACACACAGGTGAAAATGGCAATTAAAGGTGAATTTTCCACATCTGTGGCTTTTTATATTGCAATTAGTGTCTGTGTATAAATACTCAATGCGTTTGTTAGCTCTCACATGGATGCACTGAGCAGGCTAGATACTGAGCCATGGGGAGCAGAAAAGAACTGTCAAAAGACCTGCGTAACAAGGTAATGGAACTGTATTAAGATGGAAAAGGATATAAAAAGAAATCCAAAGCCTTGCAAATGCCAGTCAGTACTGTTCAATCACTTATTAAGAAGTGGAAAATTCGGGGATCTCTTGATACCAAGCCAAGGTCAGGTAGACCAAGAAAGATTTCAGCCAAAACTGCCAGAAGAATTGTTCAGGATACAAAGAAAAACCCACAGGTAACCTCAGGAGAAATACAGGCTGCTCTGGAAAAAGACGGTGTGGTTGTTTCAAGGAGCACAATACGACGATACTTGAACAAAAATGAGCTGCATGGTCGAGCTGCCAGAAGGAAGCCTTTACGGCCAATCCCACAAAAAAGCCCGGTTACAATATGCCCGACAACACATTGACATGCCTCACAGCTTCTGGCACACTAATTTGGAGTGACAACACCAAAATAGAGCTTTATGGTCACAACCATAAGCACTATGTTTGGAGAGGGGTCAACAAGACCTATAATGAACAGAATACCATCCCCACTGTGAAGCATGGTGGTGGCTCACTGATGTTTTGGGGGTGTGTGAGCTCTAAAGGCACGGGGAATCTTGTGAAAACTGATAGCAAGATGAATGCAGCATGTTATCAGAAAATACTGGCAGACAATTTGCATTTTTCTGCACGAACTCTGCGCATGGGACGCTCTTGGACTTTCCAGCACAACAATGACCCTAAAGGCACAAGGCCAAGTTCACCCTCCAGTGGTTACAGCAGAAAAAAGTGAAGGTTCTGGAGTGGCCATTACAGTCTCCTGACCTTAATATCATCGAGCCACTCTGGGGAGATCTCAAACGTGCGGTTCATGCTAGACGACCAAAGACTTTGCATGACCTGGAGGCATTTTGCCAAGACAAATGGGCAGTTATACCACCTGCAAGAATTTGGGCCTCACGGACAACTATTACAAAAGACTGCACGCTGTCATTCATGCTAAAGGGGGCAATACACAGTACTAAGAACTAATGGCGCTTTTCCACTGCATGGTACCATCTCGTCTCGGCTCTAAACGCCTCATCATTTCTGCTTTTCCACTGGCCAAAAGTTAGGAGAGTACCTGGTACCAGATACTTTTAGTACGCGCTCCGTCAAGGTTGCAAGCGAGCTGAGGCGATACCAAAAGGTGACATGAAAACACGGAAGACTTCTGACTGGACAAGAGTGACTCAAAGCATGCAGCAAAGCAAAACAAGCTGTTCTGCTGTTAGCCGTCCAGTGTCGGAAAATGGTTTTATGAGACGAGAACGGCGCGTCTTTGCAGGTCTGTCCCAGGAGTCATTGCATTGAATGGGTTAATTTCAGTGCCAGTGCATAGGACCAGAATCGTATTTTCCCAAAACTCCTCTCGGTTTGGACCTATGCACTGGTGTTGAAATCAACTCGTTATCCCCACGAGAGATCCACAAAGATGCACTGTTTTTGTAACCTACAAAAGGACCTTGTCAATTTCCTCCTCTGGGTTTTTCTATAGGCTAACTGGCATACATTGCACTAGTCAAAGAATTAATGTCAAGCCAAACAGAAGCAGCCTACCAAGCTTTCTAACCATTTTTGCAGTCTGCAATGTATTAAGACAAAAGTTACTGCTCACGCGTGCTTCCTCGCTACTACCGGTATAAACGCTGCCTTGTATTATTACCAGCAATTTATAAGGCAATTATTTATACCTTTTAATCAAGATGGAGGGGTTATGTAGGTTGTTTTAAATGTGTTGGTGTTGAGTTGTTAGGTGTATACACCTAAATCTAAAAGAACATTGCAGTTACGTCATCTTTTATACTGCAGGGTGATAATTCTATTTTTTCACTGTTTTTCAAACAGGGTCTGTGACCATGTTATCCAGATTTAGTTTACTTTTGATTTGCCACTTCACGTTCAAAGTTTGTCAATTTAAAAGAAAATTGATTAATTCAATAGATTCTTCTGTTCACTGCAGGGTTTACATTAGTTGGCAAATGCTGGCTTTTCGCCGGTATAAGGTGTACGATATCCTCCATTGTTGTTCCCGTGTCGCGTTGGAGGTGGTGTCACAGCAGTTTTCCTGTGATGCCAGTATGGGCGGGTACAGGGTACTATCTGCAGTGGAAAACGAACCGAGACGAGGCGTGTGGAGCCGAGTCGATCTGGTACTATGTGGTGGAAAAGCTCCCCAAGCGAGTAGAGGCGAGGCAAGTCAAGCCGGTACCATGCAGTGGAAAAGCGCCATATGGGTATGCAGACTTTTGAACAGGGGTCAATTAATTTTTTTCTTTGGTGCCATGTTTTGTTTTATGATTGTGCCATTCTGTTATGACCTACCGTTGAATATGAATCCCATAAGAAATAAGACGTGTTTTGCCTGCTCACTCATGTTTGCTTTACAAATGGTACATATATTACCAATTCTCCAAGGGTATGCAAACGTTTGAGCACAACTATCTAGATCAGAATTTTGTAAAACTATATTTTAAAAATTTCTTTCAGTCAGCCACCCATGGGCGTTCTTAGCCAACAAGCAGCACAGTCTAAGCTAGAAAATAGGTGACCATGTTGCTGCTACAAGAGATGTCTTCAAATCACTTCAAATCGCTGGTTAATTCCCTTTTAAATGTAATCTGTTAAACAGTAAATCAACTATGTAAAGCCTTACCTTCATTTCTTCACAAAGTCTGCAAACATCTTGGAGCACAGTTCTTTCTCTTTGTCCAAAGAGTTATTGTAACACCTGCAAACAAAGTTCTATGTTTAGTCGAGAAACAATGGGTCACTAGGGTAGAACTAGGACAATTAACAAAAGACAATCAACACCGATCATAATGACATTGTGCTTATATCTTTCGTTACAATAATTAGCTTTGCTACAACCACAAACTTATAGTAGTTTATTAAAAGGTTACAAAACGTCTGGGGCATATTAATGCAATAAGCGTATTCTGTTTATTATTATTGCACAAATTCAGACAATATACATAGCTATACCAAATATCCAGCTATACACTGGATAATATTTTTACATAAGTGAATGAACAATGAATATCAGGAATATTATCTTACATGGCAAGCTTCCTCAGGAGATTGTTGATGTCAGTGTCAAATGGTTTGTTGGCCTGGGCCATTGTGAGGAAATCCTGGGCTTTCTCATACTCAAACAACTCCAAATAAGCCTGAGGAAAAAGCACTATTTGAAACATATTTGAATGCATTTCTTTCCAAAAATGTCCTTTCATCAAACATGCAAAACAAAACAAAACAAAAATGTAAAAATGGGAACATGTACATTTTAGGATCATTCTAAAACAACATGTAAAAAAACTAAAATGGTCATAGTAAATATGTTTTCTAAACAAGATGCCTTTTGGGCAGTGACATCTATTGTTTTGGCACTAGCACTTAATTAGAAATGATACCATGACTATGACAAATTGCTGTCAGCTTCAATTGGACGGTGACTCGTTTGGAATTGTTTTTTAACATAACGCCCACCAATCAGGGCTTGGTCTCATCATTGGAGCATCAGTATTATTTTAAGTGTTTAGAAACATTATTCTATTTAAATATATATTCTTCATATTTTGTATGCTTTATTAAACAAACAAAACGAATGTCAAAAATTCAAAAATGTTAAAAAACGAATGTCAAAAATGTTAAAAAAACGAATGTCAAAAATGCTATAAATTGATTTGCATAAGTATTGAAATAAGTATTTCATCCCCTCTCAATCAGAAAGATTTCTGGCTCCCAGGTGTCTTTTATACAGGTAACGAGCTGAGATTAGGAGCACACTCTTAAAGGGAGTGCTCCTAATCTCAGCTTGTTACCTGTATAAAAGACACCTGTCCACAGAAGCAATCAATCAATCAGATTCCAAACCAAGACCAAAGAGCCATGGCCAAGACCAAAGAGCTGTCCAAGGATGTCAGGGACAAGATTGTAGACCTACACAAGGCTGGAATGGGCTACAAGACCATCGCTAAGCAGCTTGGTGAGAAGGTGACAACAGTTGGTACGATTATTCGCTAATGGAAGAAACACAAAAGAACTGTCAATCTCCCTCGGTCTGGGGCTCCATGCAAGATCTCACCACATGGAGTTGCAATGATCATGAGAATGGTGAGGAATCAGCCCAGAACTACACGGGAAGACCTTGTCAATGATCTCCAGGCAGCTGGGACCATAGTCACCAAGAAAACAATTGGTAACACACTACGCCGTGAAGGACTGAAATCCTGCAGCGCCCGCAAGGTCCCCCTTCTCAAGAAAGCACATGTACAGGCCCGTCTGAAGTTTGCCCATGAACATCTGAATGATTCAGAGGAGAACTGGGTGAAAGTGTTTTGGTCAGATGAGATCAAAATCAAGCTCTTCGGCATCAACTCAACTCGCCGTGTTTGGAGGAGGAGGAATGCTGCCTATGACCCCAAGAACACCATCCCCACCGTCAAACATGGAGGTGGAAACATTATGCTTTGGGGGTGTTTTTCAGCTAAGGGGACAGGACAACTTTACTGCATCAAAGGGACGATGGACGGGGCCATGTACCGTCAAATCTTGGGTGAGAACCTCCTTCCCTCAGCCAGGGCATTGAAAATGGGTCGTGGATGGGTATTCCAGCATGTCAATGACCCAAAACACACTGTCAAGGCAACAAAGGAGTGGCTCAAGAAGAAGCACATTAAGGTCCTGGAGTGGCCTAGCTAGTCTCCAGACCTTAATCCCATAGAAAATCTGTGGAGGGAGCTGAAGGTTCGAGTTGCCAAACGTCAGCCTCAAAACCTTAATGACTTGGAGAAGATCTGCAAAGAGGAGTGGGACAAAATCCCTCCTGAGATGTGTGCAAACCTGGTGGCCAACTACAAGAAACGTCTGACCTCTGTGATTGCCAACAAGGGTTTTGC
>JACXGI010021538.1:0-10064 GCA_016801175.1 Esox masquinongy | reverse complement strand
TACAGGTCCACTAGGTAGGATTTGTTCAGTAAAAATACAGTTTTGTCCCCTATAAACATGTTGTGTAAGCTGATGAGGCCCTCTAGGAGTTGTTTAGCAACACAGACAGTTCAGTGCCAGTGAAATGTCAATTTATAATTTTTGGAGCCTGCCGCTACTTTCCAGACAATTCTGTTCCAGCAGTCCCCTTCCAGCCAATCGCCATCTGCGAGGCAGGCTTTCCTCCTTGGTTTATTTTGTGAGCGCGTATTTTTACCTGGATGACATATATATATATAGTATAAGTATGGGTTCAAAGTTTGCTTACTGTAAGAATGGCAGCTAGAGACCAGGATGACAAACTGCCTAACTAGCTTCTCTAGACTCTTCCATCCAGTAATCTCAATGCTGTGTGTTAATTAATATTGTCTTCTAGTTTTGTAGTTTTGCGTGTCAACCACACAACTTCCTCCATACACGCAGTCGCTTTTTTGTCACACAAACGGTCATTGAGCCGATGTTACCTGAGAACAACACCCAGTCCTTCACGCGTTATGTTTTTAAAAACATGTATTTCGGTTAACCGAACACTATTCAAATAACAACACATACTATTCGGATAGTAAAATATGGTCCAATGCACACCCCTAGTACTTATGCTATATACATTATCTCACAAAAGTGAGTACACTTGTAACGAGGACGCGCAAAGAGGACGCACACTCTCTCTCCCGGCGCGGTGTTCGGCATGCGTCGTCACCGGCCTTCTAGTCACGCCACCCCTCCTCCCACGGCACTGTCATGTCTTGTTATTGCACACACCTGGTGTCCATTCCCTCGTTAGTTAACCTATATTATTTCCTGTGTTCCTGGGTGTCTTTGTGAGGAATTGTTCTATGTTGGGTGTTGTCTACCTGTGCATTGGTTCTCAGTGTTGTATTATAGCGCTTCGTCGCTTCCCCTCGTTTTGGAGAGTTATACGGATGTGTTCTGTTGTTTCTCCTGGCTTTGGAAAATATACTTACAACTTACGTTGGATAAAGAAATATACACGACAATTCCTGCGCTTGGCTCCTTTTTTCCCCTGCACACCACTACGACACCACTGACAACACATTTTTGCAAATATCTCACATTTTTGCAAATATTTGATTATATCTTTTCATGTGACAACACTGAAGACATGACACTTTGCTATAATGTAAAGTAGTGAGTGTACAGCTTGTATAACAGTGTAAATTTGCTGTCCCCTCAAAATAACTCAACACACAGCCATTAATGTCTAAACCGCTGCCAACAAAAGTGAGTACACCCCTAAGTGTTCTGATGGTCATCAAATTTGTTATTAATTACTTTAGTCATTTGATAAATACTTTTGCTATCTTTGGTCATAATGACCCAAAGCAGCAAAAAGAGCATTCTTGAATAATTTCAATAAAATAATGACCGGGACTGTTTTAATATTTGATTGACGTGTAACCTAGCCTATCAGTTGGCAAGATGAATGTCTGTTTTAGACTCTACTAACAAGCTATAGTTAAGTTACATTCGTAAAACAATGGACAGAAAATACAAAATGTCAGGAACGAAGGAAGTGTCCAAGATCAACATCTTGGACTCATGCAGATAAATAAAGATTCTCTCCTGACTACCGGTTGCATTAATCAAAAATGGACAGAATCTATCAGCATGGTGCCGTGAACCGGATAGATGGATTTTGCACTCTGATGGTGAGTCAAAGCACACCATCTAAAAGAACAAGTCAGTTTAAAGAGCATGAGAATCCAGGTAAACACATCTGGAACAAGGGGACCTAGAAACTTGTTTTTTTAGGCCAGATAAACCTGTGCTGAGGACACGTTCTTTAGTGTAACTCTTCCTTAATCATCTAGAAGTCTTTGCTAGGTGGATAGCAGGTTGACACGTGTGTAAAAGCAATAACAAAAATCTTGTACAAGTAACATGCTTTAATTTAAAAACAATGCAGTAATAACTGAGACTGCAGCCCTGACGTTTTAATGGAGAAAATGATAAAATCATTGGCTGATGACATCAAAAAGAGTTTGAAAATAGATGACTGCCGCCAAGACATAATTCAAAAATATGCCATTGTTCCAGAAGAAGAAGATTTTTTGAGTTTTTTTCATATACAGAAAACATGGGAAGAGATTCAAAGAATACCTGATGAAATACAAAAAAACAGGTTGGTTGTTGATTGTGTTATCAGAAATTAAAAACTGGAATGATAAATTCCTCAGAGATGGTCTTGAAAGGACTGCGAAGAAAGAGAAAGAAATTGTTGGGGCGTCGGCTGAACAAACAGCTGAATTGTATAAGTTAACAAAAGGAATTGAAAAGTTGAAAAAGGAACTGGAGACGTTGAAAGCAGGAAAAGCATCTAAAGATACTCAAAGCCCATTACAAAAGAAACCAGGAGCATGTTATTATTGTGGAATCCCTGGCCACTGGCAGAAAGATTGTTACAGAAGTCTCGAAGGAAAAAGACAGGACGTTCAGATGGTTGGAACACGAGAACGCATTCAAGAAATATCCTGTTTTGTTTTATCATGTTTGATGTCAGGAGGGCCCATAGGCCTTTACAAAGGGTGGTCTTTCCACCAAGTTGGAATGTGTGTGTTCGCTCTCTCTATGCCTCGTCGCTGGACGACTGGTGAGAGGGAACCAATACACAGAGGGCAATCATTATTTTTTTTGAAGTTAAGTAAAACACATGGCTTTCCATGTGCACTAAATTTGATTCTAATTTATGTTATAATGTGGTAATATGTTAAAAGATTGGGATTATAGTCTCGTGAAATTATGGCAAAAAGGGTGAAAACAGCCATAAGCAAGTTTATCCCCCACTATAAAATTACATGTTTTATTTTAAATGCTGAATTGGCTTTGGTTAAATAGGAACATTTTCATTTGTTCGTTTTCTATCTCTTGCAACTAAGAAAACATTTGTGTTTTAGAGAACAAGTTAGATACTAAAAAGTTGACTGACTAAAATAGTCTCACCCTGGGTTCAGAGAGCACCACAGGGGGGAGGAGTGCTTGACCCAATCCACCTCACACTGCCCTGGGTTAGAAAGAGTAACATACAGTAGGCCTAATTGGGTGGTCAAGTCTGTTTTTAGTTTAGTCATACTTTTCATGAATGTTTTGGAATTTCCACAATAATGTTAAATTACTGGGTAGATCTGTCAGTTGCATATTTATAACTGCCAAAATATTAGATAGGTTAGATTTTTGACCTTTGGTTAACATAGTATCAATTAAGTTGAAAAAACATTATTACCATAGACAATCTGAACAACACAACATATTTTAAAAGGGTACCTAGTTTTGGTTGAAGGCATAATCAAACCTTAGTTAAGAGAGAGTAATATTTTCACCTAACAGCTGGAAAACAGGAAGCTACAGTATAGCAAGCTTGAATTTTAAACAGACACAAAGGCACAATCTTGTATGTTTTTGTTTTTATTGTTTATATACTTTGATTTTGCTGAATACCTTAGGTACACATTATTGAAATGATTCTAGATCCATTCTTGGCACCAATTTTCTATCCTGAAATGATGGCCAATGAGGGTTCAGAACGGCGCCTCCTGTGGCCGTATTTGCCATGATTCTGCTTTCTCTCATGGTGTCACTTTTCCATTGACTTAATGTAGTGAAAGCAGGGGGGGATTGATGATATGATTAATTGATTATGATTTGCAAGAGTTGAACTGAGAGCTCAAAGCAAATCAAATTGGTACTTACAAAGAGTTACATGAAAAATTATTTTTTTCCTGTTGGCATAGTTATAACAGAGCATCAGCATCTGTTGTGTTTTACATGTTCCATTAACAGGATTTGTTTTTAATTTGTTTATTTGGAGATTAGTTTTTATATTAAGTATAACATTTTTAATTTTGGAGTAGAATTGATCTCACCACTATGACTTGGCTCAGCAAAGTCAAGTCTGATCAGACAACGGAATCTTATTCTACTACCAGATGCTACAGGAAATAAAAATAGCATGTGGAATCAAACGTCAACTAAGCAAGTTCTGGGTTGAAAACATTTGACATAGACTATTATGGAAACTTGTAGTGTAAGCTTCACCCTTATGATCTACAGGTTTTCAGCACTGATCTACTGTTTCTCCTCTTGGGATCTGATGGAACTATACCTAGTAAATGCAAGTCTGATGGACTGTTGTAGGGCATTAACTGGATATGTTGAAGTTATGCGTTCACTGGTTGGGAGATCACAAACCGCTTCCTGGTGATAAATCACACCACCGACTGGACAAAGTGTGAGTACAACATGTTCTAGAAGGATCACTGCAACTACACTGGACAGGTCTGTTCTTAATCATCCTGGCCACTCACATGGCAGAAAGATGCCATGGTCAGATCCCTTGGATCTCCACTCACATGGCAGATCGATGCCATGGTCAGGTCATTGATACTGTTTTTTTGTGAAATAGCTTAATAGTCATAATTACCACAGCTATCCTGATATGTTAAATAGTGTCATATTCCTTTTCAAAGGTAGAAATTGTCCCTAGTACATTCATTGGAGTTGAGTGTTGTGTCACGTTCAGGATATGTTGAGTCGTTAGTATGATGTTGAAGCATGACTCATGATATGGACAAGACGGGACTTTGATTGTTTAAAAGGGTTTACTGAGGGAATTAATCATGCATTTCATTAAGATGTCATGTTAGGTCTGTTTCTGTTGGACACGGGTTAGACTGATAGTAGCCTGGGACAGTGCTATGTGTCAGAACAAGGAGTGTCCATTGCATCTCATTTCATTTCATTCAAGGAATAATAAAGCCCCATAGGCCAGATAATCCTTTGGATTATTTTTCTTTATTGTTTTTTCACAGAATTGTTTGGACCTTAGCAGTTCATTAGGAATTGGATAGTGAAGAAGGGACTGATAGAATATGGGCATGAGCACCTTAGCACAATACATAAGTGCTGACTAACTCTAAACAAAGGACAATAGATAGGACATGATGCCCGTTACTGATGGGCCCCAGACATCCTACCCATAGATCCTGTCCATACCTCCTGATAGGAGTTGTCCATGTGACTATCATATGCTCTTATTTGATCTGGTTTGATATAGTATGTGTTTATTAGAGACCAACCAGACCATTTGAATACCTAAATAGCTGGGTGGGGTAAAGGCCTAAGAGGGTGTGAACTACGTTGAATGGGCATGAACAAAGACCAGCTCTCTGGCAAGTGTGAATCTTTCAAGCCTGTTTTCTCAGAACAGTAGAGCAGATGATCAACTTTTAAAGCAACATATCTTTCCCATACTTTTAAGAAACAGTACTGTATTATATAGCAATACAAAGCTCTTAATCTGGACCTTTATAAAAAAAAATGCAAAACTCTGTTCAGGAATTCTGTCACATAAATTCCCCTCAAAGAAAAGTCATAGCTAACAGCTGAATGTCACCTTATTCACCATTTGGATGGCAGTTTATGACCTATTATGACATCACAACAATATCCCGGAAACCAACCATGATGTCACAAGTGATGAGTTCTATATAAGCCTTGAGGTGACTGACTACTGAACATAGAACACCAGCATCAATATTATTATCTACTGTAGCAGATTGTATCAGAGAATTAGTTATTACAAGTCAACCCAAAAATGTTGCTTGAGAAATCTTGAGCTTCCTAAAATGAGGAGATTAAAACCTCTAAAGGAAGATGACGCTTCAATAGAGAAGCTTATTAGGGCTGCCATAAGCAATGTCCTTGAGCCTACTGAACCATCTCAACCCAAGGCCACTGAGAGGCTTCCTCCTCTCATCAAGAAGGTTCAAGATACCTCACACCCACTCTCCAGAAAACCAGAAGTGGAATTGTTTGAGCTAAGGAAGAGGGTTCTGCAACGATTAGCCAGTCGTTTAAAGTCTGTGGAAAAGGTTGAGACTGATGTAATGAAGCCACTTCCTCCCTCCAGACTCCCAGCGCTGCAGAACAAGAGTGCCACCTGCAAAGGGAAGAGTCAAGACAATCTAAATGCATCTCCAACATCTCAGCTGAAAGAGAAGGCTTCTCTTCCTCCTATTCTAAAGCCTCTGGGACCAATCCAGACCAAGTCTGGTGTGGTGAAAGACATTGACCTCCATAACCGCAAGCCGTTGAATATAGTCCATGGAGCCAACATGGCAGCCAAGCCGCCACTGCCTCCCACCAGAGCCAGAGCCACTGTGACAAACAATGGTACCGAGAAAGTGCCACACAAGCCAGTCAGGCCTGAGGGCAGCCCTCGTCCGGCTGCATCAACTTTTAGAAGGCAAGTCAGGAGGAAACACATTCAGTCAAAGAATCCAACCAAACATGTAGATGATCTACCACCATGCCTCGAAGGAACGAAAAGGGAAGTCCACAACACGCAGGATAAGAAGTTGATGGACAAGCTGTTAAAAATCACAGAGGAGTTAAGCACAATGCAAAGTTGGGAAGAGATGGATGCGCAGATGTTGGTGGAAAAGATAGCCAAGGAAAGGTTTCTGAAAAGTGTGCGGGAACAAGTCGGGGACATCTATCTGATGCAGAAGAACCGTGATCTATGGGAGATGATCACGGATTACCTTGAGGAGGAAGAAAGAAGGATGGAAAAAATGGCAAACAGAGAAATGACCGCCAAAGAATACAGCCGCTAGATCAATCCCTAAAAAAAACAAGTCAAGTGTGAATGAGGACAAGCACAGACAAAAGGATAGCCAGGTAAACTAGCTTGACATTCAAAGCGTTGCTAACTGCTGATCTAGTGTAGAATTGGTGTGTTTGTAAATACTCTAACCGATTTCCTTCTGACAACAGTCATTTCTTCATTCAGGTGGGGAAGAAACACAGGTTTGGGACGAGTACCCTCCACCCGCCATGTTCTGGAACACCCTCCACCCAGAAGAGTAGCACAAAATTCTTGGACCTCTACATAGGCGGCCTCTGAGGGTCCCACCCCTCTTAATTCAAGATTCAAACATTTTTCGAGGGCCCATCTACACATTAGGGCCCAATATACTTAGTTCCCCTTTTCCACCCAGTCCGACACCACTGCCTCCACCCACTACATCCTGGGACAGCCTCCACCCACTACGTCCTGGGACACCCTCCTCCCACAACGTCCTGGGTCACTGTCAGGGCTCAGCCCCCAGCCCAAAAGGATTCTTACTAGGACAGATAGAGCCAAGGCCCTCAGAAAGGGAGGGCCCCCAAAATCATTAGGCATGAAAAAATAAAAAATGCTAAAACTTACACATTTGTTCTTCCTAATTAATTAAGCAGTGTACCTGCTAACAAACAGGACTTACAAGCACCACTTCATCGGGGGAGTCAATTTCATAAATTATTATTGAACAATCAGGAGCGGATACATATTAATAAAAGATCCGCATTGACACTAAAATACTGAAGAATCTAAGAGCATAGATGACATAGACAATCCTATTTAACCAATCTGTGGATAATATCCCTGTTACACATTTCGTTAGATAAGTTGTGGTTCATTTTTCAGACATGAGGACCATTGATTGGTGGAGATATCAGAAGGTCCGAAGGGTCAATCATTTCAAGTATTAGGCAGCAATATACAGTATAGAGGAGATTAAGCCTCTTCAAAGCCTTTCAATTGATTTCTTGACTACTTGGAAGATGTCATAAGTTTTTACTGAAACAGCACTGCAGTTATGAGTATTTCCAATAGTGTTTCTGGGCAAATCGCAAGGTACAGACAATGTCAAACTACCTCCAGAACCCCTAATGAATTGTTTTGCCCGATTGATGCAGAAAGCACTACTTTCATTCAAAGTTCCCAACTTTAAATACATGAACTCCTGAAAGTTGATGGTATTTTACTCTTTCTGGCATAGTCTTGACATTTTGTCTTCTAATATAGTCGTATTTCAATTGCAAAATTAAGTATTTTATGTATATGGGTTCTGCACAGCCTCAGCTACAAGATGAGACGAAGATGAAACAAACTTCCATGAGTTATAATGTGATATAATAGAAATACATTTAAATACATTTTGATTCACCTACGTTTTGGAGAAACAATGTAAAACTGGTTTGATAGGAAAATACAACTGAATAAATTAACCATTTTTTAGCAAGCAAGTTTATTTATATAGCACAATTCATACAAAGAAGCAATTCAATGTGCTTTACAAAAAAAAGAAAAATTGCAATCGCATAGCAGATTGTTATATTTACACAGATGTTATTCCTCTGATTCCTCATCAGAACTAGCAGTACAGAAAAATCATTTAACAGTAGGTAAAACAGAGAAAAATAGAAATAGAATAAATACATAACTGAATAAAACATAATAAACATGGGTCAATTTTAGCTGGACCCTGTCGGAACCAGTTTAAATGCTCCATCATAGTCGTGTGAAAAGGGAAGTGTTTTTACCTGGATTTAAAGATTGATCCATTTGGGGCACATCTAATATCTAATGGTAGTTTATTCCACTAGTGTGCTGCATAACTGCTAAACTCAGCTTCGCCATGTTTAGTTTGGTCTCTGGGCTCTGCTAGCTGACCTGAGTTCATGGATCTAAGAGCCATGCTCGGTTTATACTCTTCAAACATAACATAAATATATATGCTATAAATCACTGAATGGTGATTTATAGCATATATATTTCTCTTTGAGAAATTGATTCATAACCCTTGCCTCCACCCCACTCCCCTTCCTACCCCCCAACATCACCTCTACATTCCACTTCCTCCCCTCCCCTCTAACCTTCTCATACAACCTTTCCCTCTCATCATCATACTGCTCACAATACAATAACAAATGTTCAACTGTTTGCTCCACCAGACACCCATCACACAGACCTCATGCTTACCTATCACCTTCAATGATGAGTTCAGTCCTGTATGCCCTAATGTCAGTCTACACCACATCACCTCTTCTCTCCTACATCCCATAGTCCCTGTCTCTACCCTCACCGTCCACTGCACCCCATAATACCCTCTCCCATTCCTGCTAACCATTCAGTGATTTATAGACTCAAAGCACCATTTTAATATCCATTCTGTAACTGACTGGAAGCCAGAGGAAGATCCGGAGTGATGTGCTCTGTTCTCTTGGTCCTGGTTAACATATTAGCAGCAGCATTCTGAATGTGCTGCAGCTTTTATACAGTATTTTTGGGGAGTCCAGTTAAGAGGCCATTGCAGTAGTCAACCCTACTAGAGATGAAAGCTTGGATGGGCTTCCCTTGGTCTTTTTGGGATGACAAGCCCTTGATTCTCTCTAAATTTTTATGATACAATGCTGTTTTGGTGACCGCTTTGATATGACTGTTGAATGTGAGATCTGAGTCAGCAGATCAGAACACTAAGATTATGCACTTGGTCTCTGGTTTTTAGGGCCGAGAATCCAGGTCTTTACTAATACAAGTTCTCTTAATTTTTTGCAAAATACTATAATGTCTGTTTCATCTTGGTTTAATTGTAGACAATTTTGGTTCATCCAGGGATTTATGTGCTCTATACAGTGAGTCTATTGAGCTGTTGTCTTGCTGTCAACTGACCAGCTTCGTTGTTTCTTCCAAACAGCCAAACACAATCTCAAAATGAAATCGACTCCAATATTGAGATCATTTTATCTTGTAGTACTTGTAATAACCACTAGAGGTCACGCTAATCTCATTTATAGATATTTGGAGAAAAAAAATTCTGCACCATGTTCTCCTCTGCCCCTTCAAAATCCCATGTACTGTCTTTAATTATGCAGAGAGGCACATCTCATTCCATTCACATCCATGTGGTTTGTTTTCTGTTCCCATACATCTTACACTTGTTTCATCTCCTCGTTCTACCTGTAATTGTCCGTTGATGGACAAATCATTGACTGCATTGGACACTAGGGTATGGCTAGTCTCTCTCTGAGTGGCTCTGGAGGTGCTGGGTTTGAGTGGAGGTGGGGGTTGTGTGTATACATTACATGGCTAGCCTAGTTTCAATGGAGGGAGGTTGGTGTATGCATACAGCCCCTTCACTAATATGAAACTAGGCTAGCCAGGTAATAATGTATGCTGACCG
>JACXGI010021537.1:0-10077 GCA_016801175.1 Esox masquinongy | reverse complement strand
CCCCCCCCCCCCCCCCCCCCCCCTCATGGGGACCAGAAAATAGAAATTGCATGCTTCCTTGCCCTAATCTTAACCCTTACCCTAACCCTAATCTAAACCTCAATAAAGTAACATTTATGCCTAAACTTTACCTAGATGTAATGCCTAACCTTAACCCTAAACTTAACCAACAACGCCTGGATCTTAAAGAAACCCCAATTCTAACCCCAATTCTAAAATGAATTGTAAGTTTGACCCTAAACCCTGATCCGGAAATTGACTTTTGCCTCATGGGGACCGGCAAAAGGTCCCCATGAGTCCAATATTTTCTGGTTTTACTATACTCATGGGGACATTTGGTCCCCATGAGTTTAGTTAGACCACACGCACGCACGCGCGCGCGTCGTGCAGTAACATTGGTCTCACCTTGTCCGGCCTCAGCACAGTCCACCGTGAAGTACGTTGGTTCAAAAGCCTTGAGTCCCGTCTTGGCCACACCAGGACCAGACACCTTGACCTTATTGGGATGGCAGCCCGCCCCAATGGACATCTGAGACACACATACAAACAGGAGGGAGGATGGAGAGAGATCAGTGAAGGCTTCTGAAGTCTGTATGTTTCCTGTAATCCGGCGTGTACGTACCCTGAAGGGACTCTCCGGGATGTTGACCCCACCCCAGGACGCCATGACCGTGTGTTTCAGAGGTTTCCTGGGAGTGTAGCTACAAGCATATGTTCCATTACCATTGTCTTTCACCTGGACATCTACTGGGGTTCCCTCACCATCCTGCACATACAGAGAGGGAAAGAGAGAGAGAGAGAAAGAGAGAGACCCTTAGAACCAGTTAACTACTGTTCTGTCAGCCTCAAATATTTTGTCCATGTTGGAGAGTCAGATTCCTTCTCCTATTACACTCGTAAGGCAGCCCGCGGCAATAAGTTATTTTAAAGCTGTGTGAAGACCACACCCTAGCTAATACTAATCCATTAACTGGCCCTTTAAACTGGACACAAGTTACAACATTAAACTGCCACATGTACCTGAGCCAGGATCTTCAGAGGGGCTTTGCCTCCTAGTTTGGCATCGACAGTGAAGTCTGTTGGTTTGCCCACAGCCAGACCACTGCTCTGCAGACCAGGGCCATAGGCTTTCACCTACATACAGTAGAAGACATTAACAGGCATTCACCTACATACAGCGGAAGACATTAACAGGTCAAACCTGACAGCTGACAGTTCAAATCTTAGGTCTGACTGGATGCTGATTTTCACAAACACCATGTTTACCTGTTAGTCATTTACACCATGTTTACCTGTTAGTCAGTCATTTAGCAGATGCTCTTGTACAGAGAGACTTGCATGTTAGATTTGATTTATTTTAGTTACAAGGGGAGGAGAATAATGACCACCAGGGTTAACAGCCCTAGTTCACGCCTCCCACCTTCTCAGGGTAGAAATCTTTGTTGGGTGCAGCGGTGATCTCTGCCATGAAGGGGGAATGCTGGATGTCCTCACTGTTGCAGAGGACATGCACAGCATACTCCCCCGCTTCCATTGGCCAGTACCGCACATCACATGACCCATCGCCCTTATCAACACACTCTATCTTCGCCTGGGAAGGACCCTCCACTGAGAAACCTGTGACACAGAGACACAGACATTAGGACATGCAGATTCCGTGCGTATGCTTGAGGACATATAGCAGTGTGTGCTGGGTGTATATGAATGTGCGCGCGCGCTGGGTGTATATGAACAACTATAGACCTGTATCTAATATCCCTTTTTTAGCCAAGATCATTGAGAAGGTTGTCTTCAATCAACTCAGCAATTTTGTGAACTCAAGTGGTCTCTTAGACAAATTTCAGGCAGGCTTCCAACCTCACCACAGTACCCCTAACGGTCCTGATTAAAGTTTTAGATGATATACGGCTGAATACTGATACAGATAAAATAACAGTTCTGGTTCTGTTAGATCTCAGTGCAGCATTTGACACTGTAGATCATAGAACACTTATAGAAAGGCTGGAAAATTGGGTAGCACTCTCCGGGAAAGTCCTTAATTGGTTCAGATCTTATCTAGATGGCCGGAGTTACTTTGTCACCATTGGTAATCATGAATCTGATAGGGTGGCTATGACATGCGGAGTTCTCCAGGGATCAGTTCTTGTACCGCTTTTGTTCAATCTCTATATGCTACCTCTGGGCCACATTCTACAGGACAACAACATTAACTACCACAGCTATGCTGATGATACTCAAATATTTACGGCTCTCGAACCGTATGACAACAGCTCAATAGACTCTCTGTGTCACTGTATGGAGCACATAAATACCTGGATGACCCAAAATTGTTTACAATTAAACCAAGATAAGAGATTGTGTTTGTCAACAAAAATATTAGAACTATTATTAGTAAAGAGCTGGATTCTCGGGCCCTAAAAACCAGGGACCAAGTGCGTAATCTTGGTGTTCTGATAGATTCAGACCTCACATTTAACAGTCATAGAATGCTGTTTTGGTGACCGCTTTGATATCATCTTAAAAATATAGCAAGAATTAAGGGCCTGGTGTCCCAAAAAGACCAAGAGAAGCTCATCCATACTTTCATCTCTAGTAGGGTTGACTATTGTAATGGCCTCTTAACTTGACTCCCCAAAAAGACTAAAACAGTTGCAGCTCATTCAGAATGCTGCTGCTAGAATGTTAACCAGGACCAAGAGAACAGAGCACATCACTCCGGTTCTTCAATCTTTGCACTGGCCTTAAAGTCAGTTATAGAATAGATTTTAAAGTGGTGCTTTTAGTCTACAAATCACTCAATGGTTTAGGACCCGAATACATTTCCGATATGTTTGAAGAATATAAACAGAGCAGGGCTCTTAGATCCATGAACTCAGGTCAGCTAGTAGACCCCAGAGTCCAAACTAAACATGGAGAAGCTGCGTTTAGCAGTTATGCTGTACACCACTGGAATAAACTACCAGAAGATCTTAGACGTGCCCCAAACGTATCCATTTTTAAATCCAGGTTTAGAACACTTCTCTTTTCATATGCCTATGACTGAGCACTTAAACTTAACCACACTGTTTAGCCTTACAGCATTCTATGTTTTTATCACCTTTTTATTCTATTTCTATTTTCTTATTCTATGTTTTATTATGATGCTGTTATTTTATGATGCATTTTATATTTCTCTCTTTTGATTTATTTTGTTATTAAATTTCTATTTTGCTATCTTTTACCAATCATAATGCAAGTTCTGGTGCTATCAGAGGAATAACCTTTGTGTAAATGTAACAATCTACAGATGACGGATAATGCAAGTTCTTGTGCTGCTGTTTAGACATCGATGTAGGGTGTTCTCACAAAAGGACTGACGAGTTTATCCAAGCGCTGGAGCGCGAGGATTGAGATACTGGGGTGGTACAGTAAACAGTTATGATAACTGTAATTCACTGAGGAAGAATATAAAATGCATGTACAGACATGGCATAAATATCCCCCTGAAGAGAGCCAAGTAAGACATTGATGCAAAGATTCTCACAAAGGGACTGACGGGTTCATCCTAGCGCTGGAATGTGAGGATTGAGATACCAGGGTGTTGAAGTTCATGTACAGTCCCACTGGAGACAGCTGGGTTAGAGAATTTTAACAATCTGACTGTTTTAATTCTAATGCATTTTTTTTTATTTTGTTTGTAAAGCACATTGAATTGCTTCTTATGTATGAATTGTGCTTATTAATAAACTTGCTTGCTTGCTTTGAATGTGCGCGCGCTGAGTGTAAATTAATGTGTGTGCGTGTTTGTATACTTACCCAGTGTTCCTACATTGTCGCCAACAGCTTCAACAACAAAGTCGGCAGATTTACCCACAATGCCACTCTCCAGGCCAGGCCCCCAGGCGCGCACCTTCTGTGGCCCTGCTTCCGAACCAACCTTCACCTCCAATGGGCTGTAACAGGAAGTGACATTAGTCTGTCCCAGCATTCCTTTTGCATTTCTCTTATGATTCATTGTGGTAATAAAAGCAGCCATTTATTTGTTCTCACTAGACAAAGTTAAATTGCTTCCTGTCAAATGGTTGATCGATCTACTTCAATCACTGACTTGAGATGTGCTGGATAACAGTTTCTCTGTTAAATGACTTGGCTCAGTCATGTCCTAGATGACAGGTGTAACAGGTGGTCTCTCCTGTCAGTGTTAGGGGACAGCAGTGTAACAGGTGGTCTCTCCTGTCAGTGTTAGGGGACAGCAGTGTAACAGGTGGTCTCTCCTGTCAGTGTTAGGGGAAAGCAGTGTAACAGGTGGTCTCTCCTGTCAGTGTTAGGGGACAGCTGTGTAACAGATCGGGTACCTGCAGTGGATGTGCTGTCCTCCCCAGGTGATGGTGATGCTGTAGGTTCCAGGGGTGCTGGGGTAATACTCAAACCCAAACACACCATCTCCAAGATCCTTTTTCTTGCAAGGCTCCTCAAGACCCTCTACACAGAAACACCACACACAGTTCAGAAGAGTTTGGTGACTGATTAGCAACATGATAGAGTTTTTAACTAGGCTGCATCATCTAAGCAGAGAGACTGCTAGGTAGAGACATTTCTAACACACAGTCTGCTGGGTAGTGCCGTTTGTGAAGCAGAGAGAATGCTGGGTAATGTTGTTTTTAATAGAGGCCCTTGCGTAGTGTGACTCACTTGGTCCTTTGATGGTGACTTTGAGTTCTCCAGTCCCAGCTCCTTTTGTGAAAACTCTGAAGTCGGCTGTCTCCTTTACTCTGAGGCCTTTAGCCTGCAGGCCCCGCCCCTTAGCCCGGACCAGGGTGGGGTTGCATGCTGTGGGGGAGGGGGCAGTGTTAGAGTTGCATCTTTCAGGTTGGAGTTTAAGCAGACACTGAAGGATGAGGACATTAACAGAAAATATGGCTTTGTATCTCTTTAGATTTCCTCCATGCCTCCTAGTGTGCCTGTCTCAGACCACAGCAGGAAATGATGCGTTATCTCCTCAGGAAACAGAGCGCCTAAATAAGGACCAGCCGAGTCACTAGACCACACACCCTGGGAGAAGACAAACATGTACATGTGTCAGTCTGTCTGTGTGTGTGTGTGTGTGTGTCAGTGTGGTAAGACTGAGTCACCCTGGAGATTTGGAGGTTTAGATGGAGATGAAACAGTCTATGAAAGACACTGAGTCATAGGGAAACAGACAGGTACCCAGTGAAATCCCAGGAAGTGAGAAGACAGTAGAAGGAAGAAGCTGCTTCTGAGAGAACATATACCATCCATCCATTCTGAGAGAAAGAGACAAAGAAGAAAGATTTGAATCATCTGGAGCAAAAGACAAGAAGCAGGAGTAAAAGCCAGGAGAAAAAGAAAGGCAGAGAAGACAAAGCATTTAAGTAAATCACAAACAGAAAAAGAAAAGTCAGTGATTCAGTCTCTCTCACCCTCTCCTATGTTGACAGTGAAGGGGCTCTTGCTGATTTGTCCTCCAGCGAAGGTGACGTAGATGGTATGAGTTCCTTCCACGCTGGGCTTGTAGGTGCAGCGGTACGAGCTGTTCCCCTTATCCTCAATCTGACACACCACTGTGTCCTTCTTCCCTGCTGGGTCCATTATAACCACCTCCACTTCACCCACACCAGCACCTGAAGACAGGAGGGACAGAGCCTCAGACAAGTAGATATACAGACATTTAGCAGAACACTACATACACCCCCCCCCGTTTTGGGGGGCGTTTTTGGACAGTTGTCTTCACAGATGTTCCATATTAGGTGTGTGTATTTGCTTGCATTGTTAGCGCTCATGGTGTCATCCTGACTCTGGGCTTTGCATTTTGAAGGAGACCTAGGCTCTAGAAGGAAACCTATCAGGGATGTCCCCGTTTTGAACGTTGCCAAGCAGCTGCGACATGGCCGTGACGACAGACCGTCCGTTACCTGCAGTGTAGACGTCAAAGTAGGTGGTCTTGTTTGCGATGTTCCCGGATGGTTCCAGTCCAGGTCCCTGAGCCGTCGCCCTGCTGCTGTCTCCCTGAGCCATGCCCACCTCCACCTCGTACGGACTCTTATTGATGTGGAGCCCGGCAAACAGCACCGTCACCTTGTGCATCCCCGTCACCTTGGGGATGTAGTAGACGGAGTAGGTACGATTCTTATCGTTGTTGGCTGTCACCTTAGCCTGAAAGAGGAGAGACAGAGGCATGTCACACAAAGACCTCAGTGGAGGTGTGCGTGTGTGCGTGCGCGCGTGTGTGTACCTCCTCTCTGTGTCCAGCAGGGTCCTCTACATACACCAGAACCTCTCCCATCCCAGCACTAATTGTCTCCACGGTAAACACAGCCTTCTTCATCACCACATTACCTGTTGGCTCAATACCTGAAAGAGGGAGATGTACATGATAATCAGGGTCAGGTGCGCGTGCGTGTTTGTTTGTTTGTTTGTTTGTTTGTTTGTTTGTGTACCTGGTCCGTATGCGCGGGCCTTTTTGGGGTTCAGTTTTGGGCGGAGGGGTGCCCCAGGCTTCAGCTTGGACTTGGGGAACTGGGACAGATATGTCATCACGGAATGTTCATCTACGTTGGGGTCAACAATCTCCTCTGGGGTTATCACCTAGGAAACCAGAACCACCACACGCTTTAGACAACTGACCCCAATTAAATACCTTTTTTTCCCCCAGTGGCAAAATAACACTGTCATTGGTGACATTCTTCCCCCTCTTGTCAGATCCTTGGGCCCTGTCCCCAGAATTCACTTTAAGAATGATCTAAAACTTTAGATACAATATTTTGTATCTAAAACCCCTCAAGGATGTGATCACATTAGCTGGAGGATTAGAAAAGCACTTAGTGACTACTGGATGATGACGTGACGGTTCTATGAAGCGCAAAAATCCTCTGAGTTTCTCTGGTGACCCAGTTTTCAAATCAGCCTAGTTTGGGCAACAATGGTTCAGACACTGGCACACACCTGCAGAGGATGGCGTGCTCAGATTTGAGAACAGTCCCGACCACAACCACATAAGCCAGTCATCTCTGCACTAAGACGGCAAAGAAACTACGCGGTCACCCCCTAAGAGTGGGTCGGAGACAGGGAATAAAGATTGAGCTGTTCATGCAGAACTGAAAGAGGAAGCTTCGACCACACTGCCAACTGTCGACACGCTACTCTGCCAACCATGCCATGCCACCCTGATAACACAAACTGCTCAAAACACAAAACACCATAGTAACATTGACCCAGATCTACAGATTTTCTGAACCTAGCGACCGTGTTACGAAAACAGTTGTAGCTAGTGTTGATCCTGTAGTTAGCCTGTCCATAGAAGGCAATGTGACGTTAGCGTAGCTAGTGTACTGGACTGGTCCTGTAGTTAGCCTGTCCATAGAAGGCAATGTGACGTTAGCATAGCTAGTGTACCGGACTGGTCCTGTAGTTAGCCTGTCCATAGAAGGCAATGTGATTAAAGCGTAGCTAGTGTACTGGAGTGGTCCTGTAGTTAGCCTGTCCATATAATGCAATGTGATTTTAGCATAGCTAGTGTACTGGACTGGTCCTGTAGTTAGCCTGTCCATATAATGCAATGTGATTTTAGCGTAGCTAGTGTACTGGAGTGGTCCTGTAATGAGCCTGTTTGATTGCACTGTCCAAGTCCCCTACAACAGCCCTGGGTTCTCTTATTTGGTTTCTTGTCCCAACTGCCAGCTCAAAAGTTGAACTTCATAGTCAATTCGCTTCAACAATCATCTTCCAGCAGAGTCTAGCTGGAACGCCATAAGGACAGTGCTCTTTGGCACCACCCACAAAAAACCTGAATACTGCTACATTTATGAATACATTAAGACCTGATCATTCATGTCAACAACCGAAGGGGTCCATTAACACTGTGCTGTAAAGGTCATGTGATGAAATCCCTAGTATCTTATTGCTGCAACCATCTGACCATTGGGTGCCAGACACCCAAAGCTTCAGTGACAGTAAGAGTTAACTGAAAAGCTAGTTTTCAGCAATATATTCTTTAAACAGTAAAATGCAAACACATACATTTTGTAACTAATCTGTAATAAGAAAATATAAATAATACAAAAACAAAATGTACAACCAGCAAAGATACCAAAAATACAAAATCTGAATGTACAACCAGCAAAGATACCAAAAATACAAAATCTAAATGTACAACCACCAAAGCCCTAATTGGCATGTCCACCTGACTCTGCACACAGAACCATGGATGGGTTGGACTGCTGCAGTACAGGATCTTGAAGAGCAGGCGGTTCACTTCATTTTGAAATGAATCTCAAACTCACTGGCAAGGATCTGGCCACCTAGGACCTGTTTCAGTCACGAACAGGATGCTGTTCATGACTGAAACAACTGACTGCTGTCATGTATTCCCTGTTGAGGTGTGAATGTGGGGAGAGGGTGTCTCACACAACCAAACACGCACACAACGAAATGTAACTTGAAAAGCAAAGAAAGGTTGCAAGACCATTTTGAAAAGTACCATCTGGTCAGAGTCTGTAGCCCTGCAGTGTGATGGTTAGCATACCTTAGTGATACTGAAATTAGCCTGTTAGCCTGCCCCTATAGAGAACAGCGTGATGGTTAGCATACCTGAGGGATGCCCAGCCAGTCATCAGCCTGCTGCATGGCCTCCCGGGCGTTGTCCACAGGTTTAGTCTGGTCCCACTGGTCCCAGTCAGGACACAGACCTGCAACAACCCATACGTGTTACACCCCCTGAAGGACAGGGACGGACCTCCCCCTGAAGGACACTGATATCCAATCAGGCAGAGGTCATGCAAAACATCTACACAACCCCATGACCCCTTCACCTCTAACCCCTGACCTCTCACCCCCAACCTACCTGGAGCACAGCTGTCCACTAGTGCCCCCAAAGCTCTGCCACTCTGCCAGTCCCTGCTGAAGTTGTTGATGGGGATCTCTGGCAGTTTGTTCTGGATCCAACCCAGAAGCCTCTGCTTCGGTGTTTTCTGCTGCCCGTCGCCTCCTCCTTCCTCCTCCTCGTCCCACATGGGCATGGAGATGGAGTAGTGGAGGATCAGTGTCCACACCATCCCCAAAATCAGCTTCAGGTTACCGTCCACGATGGCTTTGGAGTCTAGAGAGAGAACAATGTTATTCACCATCCCCATCTTTCACAGAGTCAGTAATAGTTCCATCTTCGCACTGTACATCAACTCAAGGTTTTATGGACTTATTATCAAATAATATCCCGATATAATTATGAAATATATATAATACCATACAATTAAGCAAAAGGTAAAAGGGGGTGTTGTATATGGCCAATATATGTTGAAAAACATCAAATGGCACTCAACCTGCTACCATACATTTGTAGTATAGTTGGAGTAAAGTTCTGATTAATGTAGAGTTTCGATATGGCCTTACTATGTGTAAGTAAAGTAAAGTTATATGCTTGCAGTAAATTTGGGTTTAAAATTGTGACATAGCATAGTTTCAGTAGTTCTGACACGTTGAACAGAATTGTATTATGGTTGTAGTACCGCAATAAAAGTGGGCGGAAAATATATTTAGTATAGCTGGTGTAAAGTTCTGATATTGTGAATGTAAAACTGTGATATGGGCATAGTATAGTTTAAGTAAAGCTGTGATATGATTGTAGTCAAGTTGGAGTAGCATGGAGGTTCTGACATGGCCAGGAGTATATTCGTGATATGGTTTGAGTACATAAAGAGAATGTGAGGGTGGGGCGGATGAGGACTGCAGGAGGGAGTGAAGCAACCATGGACCAGCCCACACACGCCTAGCACAGACCATGGCTCATCAGCTCTTAGCCGAAGGGTAGAAGATTTAATGCACAGACACACACAGACACACACAGACACACACAGACACACACAGACAGGCCAACACTCGGAGTACTTAGATGGTGATGATCGATCATCCCAGGTCCCGCCCTGAGGGACGGAGGTAAAACATGGCTCCAGGACAAGAACACAGCCACAGTTTGAACTGGATAGAGATGTATTGATGCACTTCACAGGCTGGTGCTTGCTAAAGGAATGCTGAAGCAACACAAACCATTACACAACACTGCTCCTTTGGGGGGGGGGGGGGGGG
>JACXGI010021536.1:0-10091 GCA_016801175.1 Esox masquinongy | reverse complement strand
TTGTCTCACATTCTCTCACTTTCTTCCAAATCAGACTGCTAAGCGGTCTGCATTCGTCTAATTTTACACTACTCTCCTCCACTAACTTCCTCAAACGTCCTTTCACCCTCTCTGCCTCCTTTTTCTCCTGTCCTGCCTGAACCACTGCTCCCGCAACATTGCTGATTTGAACTGCCAGGTTCTCCCACCCGGACTTATTTATTGGACCCCAACCATCACTGTCCAATTCTCGATCGTACTCCCCGTCCATCGTCCTATTGCCCTTTTGCACCAGCCGGTCAGTCTGTATGGAGTTCACCTGAGCGATGTGACCCAATCAACCACTACTTGTCCCTCACCACTTAAAACGCACTTCGTTATCACCGTTAGGTAGCCGTGCGTAATGAGTGGGGGCTTTTTGTGGTCGAGATACTGGTGTAACTACTTCGCCACTTCACCCCTTCTCCTTTTTATTGTTTTTATTAGGTCTTTTATTATTTTTATGATTTTTCTATTTAGTAGAAGTTAGGGGTTCCAAACCCCAGGTCCCTAACCCAATCCTCTTAATTAGGGGTTCCAAACCCCGGGTCCCTGACCCAGTACTCTTAATTAGGGGTTCCAAACCCCGGGTCCCTGACCCAGTACTCTTAGAATTTGGGGTATCCCTATCTACCCGGGACTCTAACCCAGCACCCTATGGGTCCCCGACCCAGGGTCTATCTCCTCGTCAGGTGATAGGGTAGGTTGCCAAACCTTGAATCTAGAATTCGGGAAGATCTATACTTCCCGGGTCTCCAACCCCGTTTTAACACGATTAAAACCTATCCAATAAAACTTACTAGTTTTAACCGTAGAATTCGGAAAGTCCCCACTTCCCGGGCCTCTATCCCACTCTTTTCTGCCGAATATTGTAGTCCCCAATTTAATACTTCCCAGTCAAGACACTTCTAGTTCAGAATTTAGTGATTAAGCCAAATATGCAGATTTGATGAAACAGGTTCTACTTACCTCATTTGATGTGGCCACGAACCGTCAGTGTCTGTCGTGGTCAGCAAAGTTTTCTCAAATTCAGATCTCCTTCTCATCCCGGACGAGCCCACAAGTTGTTGAAGTACCGACCTAAAGTACTTCCCCGGGTTGGTTAATGAGAAGAGATCAAGAGGAGACAAAATCGCAGTGCCGGCAATTATCTTTATTCCTTCATACAGATATATCTGGAGACAGTGTGGCACTCAGTCCAACAGAGTCTGACACAATCACAGCATACACAGTTTAGCATGAGCCCCCTACCCTAGATTTTCGCGTTTTTTTCTGCTTTTCTGGCTCAGGGAGCGGTTCATACCATATATGGGTGAGATATATGTTGTTTAACACATCTCTCATGGCAGCTGCCGTCTTCAGGTTTCCCTGTTGTTATTCCAACCAATCGACTTCTAGCTTTAGCGTCTTTTCCCTTATTTGGCATTCTGCCCGTTTACTACCGAATACCAAGCGGTCTGTTCTTGCTCCCAGCTATTCTAGTGAGATTATCATCCTGTCACCCCCTCCTCTAATGCAGGTACAATGTTTCTTAGTTCTACTTAGCCTCTACCAGAATTGTATGTTATCTTAATGCTATTGCCCCACACTACATAGGCTTAAAGTAAGACTAAAGTAAAACTGTTTGTGGTTATATTACGATGGATGAACTGCACCAAATCTAACATAACTGTTTATGGTATTATTGTGATGGACAAACTACAATGACGACGAACATATTGCTCTTTCAATTTATATAGCGTAGATAACATGGTGTAGGGGTTAGCTACTCAACTGTCATTGTTTTCTTAAGAAAACTAACCAGCCATGGAGTGATTTGAGTCATTGTTTTCATTATACAGTGGATATAAAAAGTCTACACACCCCTGTGAAAATGCCAGGTTTTTGTGATGTAAAAGAATGAGACAAAGATAAATCATGTCAGAACTTTTTCCACTTTTAATGTGGCCTATAATGTGAACAATTCAATTGAAAAAAAAAACTAAAATCTTCGACGGGGAAAAATTAAAAATAAAAGCCTTACGATAACCTGGTTGCATAAGTGTGCACACCCTCTTAGAACTGGGGATGTGGCTGTGTTCAGAATTAACCAATCACATTCAAACTCATGTTAAATAGAAGTTATTACACACCTGCCATCATTTAAAGTGACTCTGATTAATCACAAATAAAGTTCAGCTGTTCTAGTAGAATTTTCCTGACATTTTCTTAGTTGCATCTCAGAGCAAAAGCCATGGTCCGCAGAGAGCTTCCAAAGCATCAGAGGGATTTCATTGTTGAAAGAAATCAGTCAGGAGAAGGGTACAAAAGAATTTCCAAAGCATTAGATATACCATGGAACACAGTGAAGAAAGTCATCATCAAGTGGAGAAAATATGGTACAACAGAGACATTACCAAGAACTGGACGTCCCTCCAAAATTGATGAAAAGATGAGAAGAAAACTGGTCAGGGAGGCTTCCAAGATGCCTACAGCAACATTAAAAGAACTGCAGGAATTTCTGGCAAGTACAGGCTGTGTGCTACATGTGACAACAATCTCCCGTATTCTTCATATGAATGGGCTATGGGGTAGGGTGGCAAGACGGAAGCCTTTTCTTACAATGAAAAATATCCAAGCCCGGCTGAAGTTTGCAAAAACAAACATCAAGTACCCCAAAAGCACGTGGGAAAATGTGTTCTGATCTGATGAAACCAAGGTTGAACTTTTTGGCCATAATTCCAAAAGGTATGTTTGGCGCAAAAACAACACTGCACATCACCCAAAGAACACCATACTCACAGTGAAGCATGGTGGGGGCAGCATCATGCTTTCGGGCTGTTTTTCTTCAGCTGGAACCGGGCCTTATTCAGGGTGGAGGGAATTATGAACAGTTCCAAATACCAGACAATTTTAGCACAAAACCTTCAGGCGTCCATTAGAAAGCTGAAGATGAAGAGGAAGTTTACCTTTCAGCATTACAATGACCCAAAGCACACATCCAAATCCACAAAAGCATGGCTTCACCAAAAGAATATTAACGTTTTGGAATGGCCCAGCCAGAGTCCAGACCAGAATCCAATTGAACATCTGTGGGGTGATCTGAAGAGTGTTGTGCACAGGAGATGTCCTCGCAATCTGACAGATTTGGAGCGCTTTTGCAAAGAAGAGTGGGCGAAATTGACACGTCAAGGTGTGCCATGCTAATACTCCTACCCAAAAAGACAGAGTGCTGTAATAAAATCAAAAGGTGCTTCAACAAAGTATTAGTTTAAGGGTGTGCACACTTATGCAACCAGGTTATTGTGAGTTTTTTATTTTTCCCCCTCAAAGATTTCAGTTTGTTTTTCAATTGAATTGTTCACGTTATATGTCACATTAAAGATGGAAAAAGGTCTGAAATGATTTATCTTTGTCTCATTCTTTTACATCACAAGAACCTAGCATTTTAACAGGGGTGTGTAGACTTTTTATATCAACTTTAGGTACTCTGTAGCTATTAGCTAGCCATCTACAGTAATCTCTTTCTAATTTTACGTGCTGAGTGTAATGTAGCAATACTGTTACACCTGTTGTTGGTTTGGATGTTAACTAATGTAGGGAACTAGTTTTGAGAACCGTGGACATTCGGCTAATTGGTTTGACAAAGCAAGAAGTAAACAGACACCAGACACCACATCTCTACACACGTATCACGTGTACCCACACCCGCTGTTTAAATAGACTAGTGGTTAACACTAGGAGCACCAAACACCTACGGGAATTGACGTTTGAGTTGGTAATTAAAATAAAACTGCCATTTTGAAATCTACACCACCCTCCTTCCATGACTTTTCCTAATTAGGTGTATGTTACATTGTTCCGTTGTCTGAATTCTAAACTCACAAAAGGAAATCTATTTAGAGACTATTTACCTGTTTTTTTTACCCTGTTTTCCGACTTAATCAGCCAACAGCCCACGACATTTAGTGTTGGTACCCAGACAGCCAGTTAATGGTACCCAGGCGCTAATCACCCCTCACTGAATGCATGACATCAATGGATGAACGTGCAATACTCCCAGATGAATGATGGTAGAGTCTTGGTTGAATTTGAATGAACTTAAAAATGAAATACTAGATTTCCATGATCATTCAACATTTAGGCTATTAATGAAACATAATACAAACAATATAGGCTACTTGACAATTCAACATATGTATCACAAGTTAATGTTTTTCAATAGGAGATTCAGCTTCATGTGTAGGCTAATTCCTCAAATGTAAATCTAATATGTAAGTCTAACATTTTTTTAAGAAAGAAAATTCCAGATTGGTAATTCTTTACCAACCGCAAACTACCAATTCAACAAAGGTATTACACTTTACAGTTTATCTTAGGACAGAAAGAGAAACAAAACTGCATACACATCCTATCATCTCACTTTGAATTTTCTCTGCTTATTTTACTGTTTAATACACAAATGTATTACGCTAAATAATAATTCACAAAAGGAAATACCAACCACCACCAATTATCAATTCAGCAAACATATTACATGTTACAGTTTTTATTTGGAGAGTTTGGAGAGAAAGAGCAACAAAAACGCATACACATCCTATCATCTCTCTTTGAATTTTCTCTGCTTATTTTTCTGACGATTAAGATTCTACAAATGTATTACGCTAAATAATTATTCACAAAATGAAATACCAATGATCACCAGTTGTCAGTAATCATTCTTTGAAATTGTGTACATGTTGTTAACATTCTTTTTCAGTTGTTAAATGTACATGTCTACCTCGGGAACCTCATTGCTGCTATTCCTACATTTCAGCTGCGACATGCCACCTTGCACCTTTAATTTGCACATTTATACATCCCTCTTAAAACATACATTGTTCTTAATTGTTTCACTTAAATTTTTTGCACTCTTCTATTTGGATTTCTGGTTAGATGCTAACTGTATTACATTATGCTGTACTTGTAATTGTTCAATGACAATAAAGTTCATTCTAATTTATTGAATAGCAATTAAATAGCAATAACATCAATGGCTGAATGGGCGATAACCCCCTGATCAACCCAGACACACCTATGCATGTGACTGAAGTGTAATGATGAAGAATGATGATGAGGGTAGACATTGTATATAATCTGAACTCGGTGAGCAAGTCAGACAAACTCAGACACAATTTACAGTATTTAGTTCACAATGGCAAACCGAACCCAACGATTTGACACCCTGACAGCGTTGCAGATGCTGTAAAATTTAGATGAGATGAGTCAGATGGAAATAGATCCCAAAATCCACATCTTGGATATCTGATTCTGATAATGAGCCGCCACCTCCAGTGCCTAAGCAAAAAAAAAGAAACGAACCAACAGCGACCGCAAGTGCCACTGCGAGACACTACTGTAATTTATCTTTTGATCATTCTTTTACTCTGCTAATCGAATTCACATTTTTAAATTTTGTTATTCATGTATGTCACAGTGTGGTAAGCAAGGAGCCCAGGCACAAGATGAACAGTGAAACCAGGGTTTACTAAGCTGAAAAGTGTAATGCATAATACGATGAAGGCCAAACTGGCTAGAACTGATAAAAAGGAACAAGCGCACTAGGCGAGAAAAACAACAAGCACTCACGGACAACTATCAGACATGACTCCACAAAGACTCCGACCAACACAAGGGCAGTTAAAGCTGTAGTAGTGAGAATCTGGTGTGTGTAATGATGGGAAGACTGGAGTGATGTGATGAGGAACAGATGCGCGTAATAGTGGAGAGTCCGGGGTGTTCCAGGGGGGAGGCGGACGACAAGGGAGTAATGTAGTTGAGCTTCCCTGGAGGGAGGCGATCACGGCAGGCACTGTGACAGTGTAGGCTACTGTAAATCATCCTTTGATCATCCTTTTACTGTGCTAATCAAATTTACAAATCAAATTCATTGAATTACACACTGCAATGTGTTTACTTATAGAGAGGCTACATATCCTTGGATCTATCAATTTTATTTCTAAAATAGGCTGTAGCCTATGTGTTATTCATTCTTTGAAATACAGCTCTGGAAAAAATTAAGAGACCACTGCACATTTTTCTTTCCTTTCCAAAAAAGTCGAGAAGGAAAGTTTTCCAGTGAGGAACAGAAGCGTTCAGTTTGCAGTGGTCTCTTAATTTTAACCCTTCTGTTCCTCACTCAAAACCTTCCTTCTCAACTTTTTTGGAAAGAAAAAGGTGCAGTGGTCTCTTAATGTTGTTGTATATCGTGTATATCAAGTAACCGTGCTTTAGGCCTACAGTATGTACGGCTATTCGTGCGTATATCCTTTGATCGTCTCTTATTTCACGTTGTACATCATCAAAATGAGATCAAAATGAAAACCAATGGATTTATCTTTAAATAATTTAAGTGTTGTGTAATTTTCATTTTGTACATTGGTATGGCCTAATAAACAAATTAAAATACTATAGCCTGTGTTCTTAGAAATAATTGTTGTGTGTTCTTTTTTATTCTTTTTTTCATATAATAAGACCTCCAATACAAACATAGTCTTGTATTTTTTCAAATTCATTAACCATTTAAAACAAACAAATTCTGTAAGAAATTATTTTTTAGACTATTCTATATAGTTTGTTGACGACCCCATAGATGAACTGATGCTCTGGCTGGATGGTGACGCTGTGGAGGAGAATGTGTAGCATACATAGGGCCAATTCATATGCTAATGATGAGAAACAGCACTCAGCAATGACTGATACTGTTTGTCTGAAAGGCTTGGTGGTTCTAGTGTTAAAGACACAGTCTTTCACATAGTCAACTGTGAATCGAATCCAGCCTGGGAAATAACATTCAACCCTTGTAATCGCGGGCCGGCAGAACTAGGCTTGCATGGTTCCTTTTCTATTTTTAGCATAGAATTGACTTCAAAATGATTTACTTAAACATTCAACTCCTGTTAAACCAAGGATTATCTGAAACAACCTGAGCAACCTGCAGCTGCATGCAAGCTTGATGTATTATTATTTTGTATTATTATTAATTATGATTATGCACTCAAAAAAGTATAGAAGTATTGGATTTCTAGCTACTTCAATAGCATAGGTGTGAATTTGTCTAAATACTTAAGAATCATGATGTGTATTTCTGTGGACAGGGCAGAGGCGTCGCTAGGATCACAATACATTCGGGGCTTAGCCCACCCTCCCACCCTGCCCAGACACTAGCGTCCTACACGTCTACATTGTCATAATGCGCGATCGGAATTATAGATGAATAGATCAGGGGCTATTTTCTTTTTCTGGTCCGTTTGAGATCCGGGGCTATTCATAAAAGATCTGGGGCTATAGCCCAGGGCTAATGATGCCACTGGGACAGGGAATGATAATACAAGAACATCAAATCAGTACAGATCAAAACATATTCTATATCAGGAATACAGTGGTAGCAGAAGCAGTAAAAGCATGAATTACTTACCATACACAGTGAGTTGATATGTTGTCTTGGCACCTCCCTTTCCATCCACAACATACATCCCTGAATCACTGGTTTTTAGATCTCTGATGGTGAACTGTCCAGTTTGTTGGTCCCACTGAATTCTGTCTTTGAAACTGTCTTTATAGGATGAGTCTCTGTTTCCTTTAACCACCACAGCTGTGGTACCACCATTATATAATAAAGAGCCACTTTGCTTCACTGGATTAGATAATGTGATGGACTCTCCAACAACATGTGTCAGTATCTCTTCACCAGTCTGGCTGATTGAGAAGCACAGTCCTGCAAGATATCGGTGATACAGTACATCAATCTTGTTCATGTAAATGATACAATATTGACTGTTAAAGCTAATTGCACTTAGTTACAGATTAAACACAATAAACAAATTATGCATTTGCCAAATGAGGCTTTAGGACCTAGGTATTCTCTGTGGGGAAAAGAATGTTAAAAAAGAAAGTGAAAATGAAGCTTAAGAATCATTGGCTCACTCATTTATGTTATGTGCACAACATCCAATTCATCGCTGAAGCAAGAGGATCAATGCTTTGTGAGTGGGAATATTAACTATAACTGAGTGGGAAAAGTAGTATAGTGGAGGTGGAGTGGAGTAAGCATTAATTATAGCGTAAAGCGTTTTTAAATTATCCTTGAAGGCCTAGCTAGATTTTGTCTTTCCTAGTGATATATATTGGACATGGAAAGTAATTGAATTAAGCTTGACACAATGTATGAGAGTAGTAACTATCTCTGTACAAAGGACACTAGGTAGGAAATGTGATGCCCCATTACTGATGGGTCCCAAACACCCTGTCCATACCACCTGTTAGGAACTGTGTATGTGACTGTCATAGGACTCTCTGAATAGACCCTTGGGTCATAGGTTGGAATATACCATACAAGGGAATTTGGAGGATAAACCTTTCTTATAATAGTCTGTGAAATGGTTGGCCATGACCACTAACCACACCTCCTACGTGTCCTGGCATAAAAGACTGTGTTAACTTTGTAATCATTGGAGAACATGGAAGAACTATGGAAGATCAACATTTTGGACTCATGCAAATAATTAAAGATTCTCCCCTGACTACCGGTTGCATAAATGTCTACTTTGTCAACTTTAATATTGTTCATGGATCAAAAATGGACACAATCTTACACTAGACATCACCAAAGAATTCACAGTGGACATTATAGCTATAACAAATTAATGGAACATAAACATAAAGTTTAGATTAGATTCAACTTTATTGTCATTGAACAAGTACAAGTACAGTACAATGTACAGTACATTTTTGGCCCAGCTTTAGCTCCTTGACTGATGGCCTGATGCTCCGTTCAAGAATCTCCTGGTATACCTCAGAATTCATGGTTCCCTTAATGATATGCAGTCAACCAGGTCCAGAGATGAACAAGCTGCCCCTGATGTCCTCTGACATCTCTTTTCCTTTCGGCATTGAATATTTTGCATTCTCCAAACTGACCAGGTTTTTAGTCTCTATGTATCAGAGTTCGGCCCAAACTCATTCATCTCTTCTTTGATTGATTCATTTGATACCCAATTATTTACCCACCGGATTCTACTTACCTACATGATTTTACCAATGCAACTTAGGGTTCATTTATTTATGCACCTGCACTAATTGCTTTTTAATTTTAGTTTTCTACTACACACATGATTTCCTCTGAACAAACTTACAGGTTGCTTGCACAATACATTTTCTATGTTGATGTCAGACATGATTTGTTCCTACAAAAGAAACACATTTTAATATTTTTTGAGCTGTGCTGAGCCAGATCCAGCAAGTCTGACATTGCCCACACAGATTTTGAAGAATGATAGCAAGAGAACTGGAAACCCCTCTCTGCAGCAAAGACAGCTTCGGAAAAGCAGCATATACCAATCAGTAAAGCATGACATTTTTTCTGAAATTCCAATTCTCAACACTAACCAGCCACAATAAATCAGGGATCAAAGCCATTTGTGTGGCTGTCTGAGAGATTACCAGCCTTTTAACACAATTCATGGGTTCAGTGAAGCTGACCAGAGGAGGACTTGACTACTGTTAACATGTTGGTTATGTTCAACTCGGCACACAGAATAGTTAACCTGCTACAAAAGGTAGACCTAAGGCTTTTGTCACTGCTTATGACTGCTGTGCCCAAATAGTTTTGCAAATATTTAATTGGTTTGCACGATAATATAATACTGTATGTGAGCTTGTTAATATCTTACTGACAATGTTGTGTGGCCTTCATTCCCAAATATTGTTTGTTTTGGATAGGCTTGGTTTTGAATAAGAGGCGATGCCTGCACAAATAGGTATTTGGATATTTATTGGTACGGGTGTTGGTTCAGAATAATATTGAAAATGTGTTTTTTCAGAGGACAGCACCAAATAATATTTAGCTGGCAACAGGTTCTGATATCCCGCAGTCACTTTGGTCTAATTTCCACTTTGTTTCATGTGAATGTGTAGCTAAAATAAAACTGGAGTGGGAATCTAATGCTTTCTGTTGTGTTAGGTAATAAACACTTAACACATGGCATACAATTAGTTCAGAATATTAAAGGGAATAATACAAAATTGTACTGGAATGAAAACATAGATCTTAGATT
>JACXGI010021535.1:0-10091 GCA_016801175.1 Esox masquinongy | reverse complement strand
TCGGGCTATGCCCGACCGGGCTCCGTGGCAAACCCGGCCACCAGGCGCTCGCCTACGAGCCCTCCCTCTGGGCCTGGCTCCAGACGGGGGCCCCGGGCTTCCTCCGGGCAGGGTAACTCCTCCTCTTCCTCGATTGTGCATAGGTTTTTGTTTGAACCATTCTTAGTCTGGCTCCTCCCCTGAGACCACTTTGCCATGGAAACCCTACCAGGAGCACTAAGGTCCAGACAACACAGCTCTCAGGTTCACAGGAACACACAAACCTCTCCACCACGTTAAGGTGATGGCTCTCAGAGAGGACGAATGAGCCTATTCTGACTCAATTTGGAGCATGTTGGGGGGCTGAGTGACGTCATCACCATTAATTAAATGTGTAATATATAAAATACCGAAGCAGCACAAACGAAAATTTTAACGGCACAAACCAGCACAAACGAAGCACAAACGAATGAGCCTATTTTGACTCAATTTGGAGCAGTTGGGGGGCTGAGTGACGTCATCACCAATAATTAAATGTCTAATATATAAAATACCGAAGCAGCACAAACGAATATTTTAACAGCACAAACCGGCACAAACGAAGCACAAACAAACAAGACTATTTTCATTGATTTCGGAGGATGTTGGGGGGCTGAGTGACCTCAGAATGACCTATAAAATATTCTTTAATATCTATAAAATGATAGCAGCACAAACAAAAATTTTCGTTTGTGCTGCTCTACCTATCCACCAAACCCACCTCCTCACTCCCATCTCCCTCAACAACTCACTTCAAGATATCTGGAGCTGGATGAACATGAACCTCCTTAAACTCAACAGCAACAAGACAAAGGTCCTTCTAATAGGCTCCAAATCCACACTATCCAAACAGCAAAATCTCAGCAGTCTACCTAGTACAGAGCACATTTCCACAAGAACCCCCATGCCAATTGGTCAATGTAAACATTTCACACTCCTGAAGTTGGCAGAGCGTGACTTACAGAGAATCTAAACACAGTGTTCTCATTATCTAGGCACATTTAACTTCCAATGAAACATGCATTCATATGATTCCACAACAGCAACAAATGAACAATATCACAAATGTTTGCAAATATGTAAATATGCAGCTGATACAAGGTAAATGGTTATTAGAGCAGAAAATACACCAGATTTGAAACACCAGATTTAGTTCAAAGTCAGCCCCCCAAAAGTTTGGTGTCCAGCCTCTGGAAACCTCATTGATCCTTAAATCTCAGTCTGTAGCATTCCTTGGTCTTGTCTGAGGTGAAGAATTTATTTGCTGTTCCAATTAAATTTCTTGCTTGGCAGGTATTTCCTGAATTACAATTATAAAGCATTTTGAAGGGCGTTTTATTATAATAATCTCTTAATAAAGAACTAAAGGATTGCATAATTGTTCAGAGGCTCAATTAAGTTTGGGTCCATACATGTTAATACAAGAAATAGAACAAGGGTCAGAACTGTAATGAAGCGCTCCACCCTTCCTCTTTTGCAAGTTATGGGCAAGTCTATTATCCAAATAACCAGTAATACTAATAATACATTATACTCATATAGAGCCTTTCTGGGACCCAAAGTTGCTTTACAAAATGAATGCACAGATAGACAGAATGAAAGACACGGAAGACATATTATAATACAATTGGGGGATATTTCTGACAAGAGACCGAGGACGGAGGCAGGGCTAAAGGAATGTAAATTGGAACAGATGGGGCTTGAAGAGGTGCTGGAAGGGGTGGGGATTTCTGGAGTCCTGGATCAGGGGACGTGAGGTGACCTGCTGTACCGGAGCACAGTGAGCGAGTGGGTTGGTAGGGAATAAGAAGTTCAGACAGATAGGGTGGGGAAACGTGGTGAAGGACTTTGTATGTTATCAGAAGGATCTTGTAAGTAATGCGTTGAGAGACAGGAAGCCAGTGATGTTCTTGAAGAATAGGGATGATGAGCTGGATATGGTGTGGGTGAGAAGACGAGCTGCAGAGTTTTGACCATTTGAAGCCAATGGAGGGATGATAAGTAGATGCCGGAGAGTAGAGAATTGCAGTAAAGACGAGAGGAGAGGAATGCATGTATTAGGGTTTCAGTGGCAGGACGGGAGAGGGAAGACCATTGTTTGGCAATGCTGCAGCGATGGAAAAATGAAAGAAAGATTTGACAGTTTTATGTGTCTGTTGTATGTGTTCGTCAAAGCATACAGTAGGTTTGAGTCCAGGATGACACCAAGGTTACATGCATGGGTAGACAGTGGTGCCATCGATGATGAGGGTGACAGGGCCAGACTTAGTGAGGGTGGATTTTGTTCCTAGGATTATGAGTTCCTATTTTTCACTTTTGAGTTTGAGAGTTCTGGTGCATCCTAATTTTAATTTCACAGACACAGGATTCAATATGAGGCAGTTGGGTTTTGTGAAAGATATGGTGCTAAATTGGATCTGATTGGGTAACTCTTTACAATAAGGGTACATTAATTGACAATAGTTAATGATTTAGTAAATATTAACAAACATGAGTCCCAGGGTCTTAATAAACATGTATTCATCTTTGTTAATAATAACTAAGGCAGTTAAGCATAGTGATAATATGCTTAACTGCCTTAGTTAATTGTAAGTATTACTTGAATTACTTGAAACTTGAATGTTCTCATCTTTGAGTTACTCCTATACCTTAGAAATGCTTGTGTGCACATACGGTACAATTACTAAATAGTGAGGAAATATGCATGACCATTATGGTATATTAGAAACCAACGGCAATAAATGCAGGACTGTAGCCAGCTATGAGGTCACCGAGGTCAGGACCTCGGTTATTATAAAAAAAAGTGAATATTTATAGGCCTAAATATGTTTCTAATCAAAAAACCAATCTGCGTTATATAACTGCATCATCAGGAGTTGAAAACATCTGGTATTTCCTCGCAGCAGGTATTTCCATGGAGCTGCATCTTAAATTACTCTCTGATTGGTGCGTGATGCAATGCCTTAATTAAAGGCATTTGTTAATTAAAGACTCCACAAACATTAATTATCCATTAATTATTCATGTAGCTTACACTTTACGGTAACACTTTACAATAAGGGTACATTAATTGACATTAGTTAATGATTTAGTAAATATTAACAAACATGAATTATAGGCCTTAATAAACATGTATTTGTCTATGTTAATATTAACTAAGGCAGTTATACATGCAAGTATTAATGTTAGTAAACATATTAATTAAAATGTACTAACATTAACTATTAATTTAATAAGTGATTGTTCATGTTTAATTTTGTTTAAGTAAACATCTATACATACATTAAATAAAGATTTTATTTTATCTAGCTTTTTTCAGACTCATTTTACTTAGTTGCATTTTACTTACTTGCTCTCCTTCCAGCATGACGCTTCCTCTTGAGAACAGGTTGAGAACAGAGGACAAACTTCAGTGTACTCATCTTTGAGGTACTCCTATACCTTATAAATGCTTGTGTGCACATATGGTACAATTACGAAATAGTAAGGAAATATACAAAATGTACTGTATGCATGACCATAATGGTACATTAGAAACCAACAGCAATAAATATATTACCAATGTTTGTGGGCTATCCATTACCATGACTTAATAGTGGTAAACCATTAATTAAAGGCATTTGTGACCCTTATTGTAAAGTGTAAACCATACAATAAGTTTCACAAATGCCTTTAATTAATGCTTTACTACTATTAAGTCATGCTAATGAAGACTCTCCAAACATAAATTTTCCATTTATTACTAATCATATGGTTTACACTTTACAAGTGTAAACCATCTGATTATTACTAATCATACGGTTTACACTTTACAAGGTAACACTTTACTTAGTGTAAAGTGTTACCTTGTAAAGTGATACCTCTGATGGCGTCATCAGCCCAACAGTGGAATTCAAGGTTGAAGTGGTGTAGGATCTGACCAAGAGAGAGAATGTATATAAAATTAAGGGGCACAGAACAAAGCCTTGGGGAACACCTGGGGTAACTTCACCTGATTCAGAGGTTTGGTCTTTGAGGGAGATGTAGTGGGTACAGTTGTTGACATACTGTATACATGTAAGCAGGAGAGTGCAGTGCCCTCAACATCAAGATCATTGCACATAGTAAGGAGAAGTTGATGGCTCACTGTTTCAAAGATGGCACTCAGGTCCAGAAGAATCAGGATGTTGACGGCACAAGCATCAGCAGAGGTGTGGAGGTCACTGATTACAGTTTCCATACTGTGAAGTGGATGGAAGCTAGACTGAAAAGGCTCATTTAGGTTATTGGTAAGGAGGTGGGTTTGGAGTTGTGAGGCAACAGTCCTTTCTTGGGTTTTGGCAAGGAAAGGGAGGTTGGAGATGGGTCAGACATTTTTGAGGATTTGTCTAGCCCGAGTTTCTTTAAAATGGGGTAAGTGCACAAGTTTTGAGCACCCCTCGAACATTGCAGTGGGTATGTGAGACAATGCATGCAATGTATGGACAACGAGTAGGCAGGCAGGCTTTAATACGAACTGCGGGAAGGGGATCAAGAGAACAGGTAGTACTCTTTGTTGATATTATGAGTCAGTCGGTGAGAATGTGAAAAAGTGGGAATCAGAGAGGGTGGGTGGAAACAGAGGGAATTTGACAGGGGGTGGGAGAGCATATGGAGGATGATCCGGTGGTGACTTGTTAATTGATGTGATCTTGTCTTTGAAAAACTGTAGAAAGGAGCTAGCAAGTATGGTGGAGTGCACTGAGAAGATATGAACACGGGGCTGGAGTAGTTTGCCGAACATAGAGATTGGCATTCATATTGGAGGTATTAATGATGTTGGAGCAAGAGGAGGATCTGGCAGCACTAAGGACATCTCTATAATTAGAGGGGTGGAGTTTCTAGGCTTCAGTGTGGATGGTGAGTCAAGCGTTCCAGACACCGGCCAGTTGGCTTCAGGGCATGGAGCTAAGGTGTGAACCAGGGGAGGAGGCAATGAAGAAAACAGGCTCAGTTTACAGTGGGGCCAGAGAACTGAGGGAGAAAGAGCAAAGGGAGAAAGAGCAGTGTTGAACTTGTTTGCTAGTTCTTCAGGTGAATTGGGGGCATGGTAAAGGGGGATGTAAAGCAGATGATAATTTGAGGGCATCAATAGATTTGATGTTGTGGAAAGAGATTAGTAATTTATTGGTGTGGTGGGGTGTGAATAGAGAGAAAGAACTAGAAAAGGAACCATGCAAGCCTAGTTCAGCCGGGCTGCAATTAAAAGTGAAAAGTGTTGTTGCCCTCACTGGATTCAAACCCGGACCTCCCACACGAGAGGTGTAGGGACATTTTCATAAAATGTTATTTCACAATAACCTGATGAAGAGTAGACAGAACGTCTCATGTGATCTCTTGTATATTAATTGACTGTTAATTGATAAAACATTTAACCAGGGCTCATATTATTTTCCAAAACAGTCTAATTGTCTTTGATTTTTCCACATTTAATTGTTAAGAGAATGTGATGAACTGTACTCTTGCTCTGGCTTGACTACTGTTCCCATGGTCAGTGCAATGAGTGGTTGTTGTTATCTCATATTGAGGACAGAAGGACCTGTGGCTTGTCCTTGACTCTCTTGGCAAAATCTTGGGAGAATGAGAGAAATCACGTCACCATCACACCACCAACAGTGGTTTGGGGGGCGGATCCCAGAGGGTTGGTGGAAGATTGGAGAAGGATCCATCCAGAAATTAGCATAATGGGAGGAGCTAATATCATTGTATTACCATACTGTACAAAAGTGTTTCCGAAGTTTGGAAGTTGGTTGTTCTGCAGATCAACATGGGTTGATTGCTCTGCAGATCAGCACAGCTTTATTACTTTAATAAATAAAGTCTACTATTGAATTCACAAACTGAGTTGTTTGAAAATGTTGGCGGGAAAAAGGGGAACAATTTTCCACAACAGAGGCTGCGTCTTTGACCACTACTCCACAGTGCTATACATTCCCCCAGTTGCTAGACACCATTAAGCATTGTGTTAAACTGACTAATGTTTCTTATTAAGTTTATTGAATGTTGTAACCAAGTTTTTGTCTATCCTGACCTAAAAAGCATGCACGGATGCGTATTTCGAAAATCCACCAGAAACTGTCACAATATAACTGTAAACAGTTTTATTTTAGGCTTTCTGTACATACTAAAGGTTTTAGCCAGCAAAGTTTTTGTCTAACCGGAAAACAAATCCTAATGCATAATTTGTTTTGATTGTGAGGAGATCCGAATGCGGGACCTATAGTTCGCAGGTCCGCTTCCCTAACCACTACGCTATTTAACAAGGGGTAGTCAGTCAGTCAGTCACTCACTCACTCAGTCAGTCAGTAAGAGACATTCGCTCTTCTTGGCCGGCTCCGCTTATGCAGTCCGGCAAAAACAGGGGGAAATAAGTGTAATGTTTTGGCCAGAAGAACAGACAAAATTATTTTTTTCTGACGCTTTGGTACTATTCACACAAGTATGTGGTAATATTTCACCCCTCTTAGTACAAAAAACACAACAGATCATAAAAAAGCCATTTTTTCACAACTCTAATTACATATGATATTGACTGAGTACAAAAAACATCTAGCAAGACCTGTTTCACATTGAAATACATTCTGTTCATACAACTACATGCATTACTTTTGATAAGATTTTCTTCTCTAATTACCTTTTATTATCACTATGCTCATTGTTCCCTATTGATCATCATTCAACCATATGGTGAAGATACTGTATGTATTTTACATTGTTTTGCCTACTATTTTCAGATTGAAAAGTACAGAACCACCACCCTAAGGTGGTTTGAACGTAACCTCTGTGGGATTCAAACCCACAGTCTCCGGAAGGAGAAACCCTATTGTTATTGTTAGTATTATTAGGGGTAACCCTTCAAATTACAGCCCGTTACTTACAGGGACGTTCCCATGTAACTACGTAATAACAAGAATGTAAGTACATGGTAAGAATGGGTATTTATGTAGGAACAATGTAGGTGTTACATGTACTTATATGAACAAAGAACAATACTCCCCCAAGAACTACTTAGTAAAGAAACAGCTGATAAAAATACAAATTTGAAAGTATATAAATGTCATTCCTATTCGTGCTTATGACTTTACTTATTATTTTATTGCAAGTTTGCTCGCAGAATTAAGGATTTAAGAGAAAGAAAGATGATGCGCATTTCTCTTTTCACTTTCACTTTTCACTATCCCAACACACGCTTTGGGCAATCGGTTCTTGCCAAACCAAAAGCCGCATTGACATCAATCACAAATGTATGAATTTATTATAGATGTGTGTTAGGAATCAAGCCACAGAAAGCACTTATCTATTGGGTGTCCTACAGCCCCCACTGCTTCTCCGCCCACATGAATGTATTTTTCTCCAATTTGCCGGATTGAAAGCGCTCAAATGTAAGCTATTATTTAGTCGCGTTGAAAGCGAGAAGCTGACAAATGAATTGGATAGGCTTAACAAATACGAGTTGATCAGATTTTACTGTTGTTGAGGACAATTAAACTTTAACATTAGAAAGCATACTTTAAAATGTGGATATCCAAAGGTGCCCATGGCTCACTATGCAAATCTCCTAAAATGTTCTGTTGTTTCCAAATGTAGATACAAATAAGATCCATTAGCTTGTGGTGGAAATACACATTAAAACTAGCCTATTTCGCAATAACACTTGATAAAAATGTGGTAAATTATCATGTTTTCAGTTAATACTCCATAACGTACCTTCACGCCATCATCCTGTTGTAGCTTATTCTTTCCCATAACTTGTGTACTTCACCCTTACTTACCATGTAAGTTCCTAGTAAGTCCATCATCTTAAACTAGTTCTTATTTGGTACCATCAACACTTACAGTGTAAGTACTAGGAAAGAGGGCTCTAATTTGAAGCGGTGTCCGTTCCCACATAGTTACGGTGTAATTACAAGGAAAGAGGGCTGTAATTTGAAGTAGTGTCTGTTCCCACATAGTTACAATGTAGCTACAATAAAAGCGGGGGTGTAATTTGAAGCATTGTCTGTTCCCATGTAAATACACTGTAGTTACAAGGAAAGAGAGCTGTCATTTGAAGCTGTGTCTGTTCCCACATAAATACACTGTAGTTACAAGGAAAGAGGGCTGTAATTTGAAGCGGTATCTGTTCCCACGTAGTTAGTGTAGTTACAAGGAAAGACGGCTGTAATTTGAAGCAGTGTCTGTTCCCACATAGTTACAATGTAGTTACAATTAAAGCGGGGGTGTAATTTGAAGCACTGTCTGTTCCCATGTAAATACACTGTAGTTACAAGGAAAGAGGGCTGTAATTTGAAGCGGTATCTGTTCCCACGTACTTACAGTGCAGTTACCAGGAAAGAGGGCTGTAATTTAAAGCAGTGTCTGTTCCCACATAGATAAACAGTAGTTACACCTACCAAGCAAGCACGTTTGGTGTAGTCAAATGAAGCAGAGTCTGATTCACAGTAGTTAAAACACGTAACACAAACTAATTAATTAACGAAAATTTAAAATGAGAGGGTATGTTCAAAATAAAATAAACCTAAGATGGAAATGAATCAAAACGAAATCTAGATATCTGCACCATTTGGACAGAGATATAATGACATTTAAGAAACACATATGCCAATTATAAACATTTTATTAAAACAAATAAAAACAATCAAATACCATTACAAACAACTACAACCACTACTATCTGAACCTTTTTTTAAATATATTTTCATATATATATTTACATCAATTCGGGGTTCATCTTCATATCCAAAAGGTTGTTTTGCAGGTCTGGTGTGCTGTCCATCTACGGCATTTGCAATTCTGTGGAACCGCACAGCCTCTATCCAGCTTGGTATAGAGGGGGAGTCCCAAAGTCTTGTAACTGTGTAATACATGATATGCATGAGGAAATATTATTCATTGTTTAAACATCTACTGTGCATAATGTATCTAAGTAGTTTATGTAGGGTATATTCTGTCACTTTGGTGATTTATGACCCTGGTGGGTCAACCGGTGGGTGTTAACCTTCCATGTTTTACAATGTGCGTGTAGCATGTGTCACGGTACGGTGAGACCTAGTGCCATCATGCCGTGCAATCCCGGTTCCCGTCCTTCACGAACACATCCCGGACTCGTTAATTGTGTCTTGTAATTAAGTACTCACACCTGATTCCCCTTATGGGGGAGTCTCATTATGTGTTCATATAAATGTGTCCTCTGCTAGTCCTGTGTTGTTGGTTCTAGTAGCTCTATGTGGTGCATGTACGTAGTACATTTTCGATTTTGCTGTTAAATTGCAGCCCTTTGCTTTATTCCATTTTATCTGTGTATTCGTTGTTGTTTTTGATTAAATGTCAACTATCCGAATGCAAGTCAGCCTGCGCCTGGTTCCTCCTACACTACCACCTTGTTACAGCATGGTGTTTTTCCACAAGCACAGAATTACGCATGGGAAACTTGCTTTTATATGTAAGCTATAAAGATGGGGTCCGGACTTACAATTTCAGAGAGTTTCAACCCATTTTTTATTTTAACAAGAATTGGGCCTTAAGATCTGATCTGCCCATAGGAATGGTCCCTAAATAATCACTAGTACAAACTAGTACATGCAGGTTCAAAAACATCCCGTGTTTCACACAAGGTTTGTAATTCAAAGCACTACAGTACACAAACATCGCATGATCAATGCTATTGTTTTTAATGAACCAACACCTGGGTCGACAACACATTAGGACTAGGTTGATTGTATTATGGTTGGGTTTAAAATATTGTTAAAAATAAAATCTATGATTTTGGTACATGTGTATGCATGAACAATGATGATCTGTGAAATAAAAATGGATGTTTTAAGTCAGCATTATCTTTTAAGTTGCATTATATGGCAAAACCCCCCTGTCTCAGCCCCAAGGTCTTACGCTGCTATATTATTGTGCTGGGGAGTAGGGTCAGTTCTCCTTCTCCACTATAAATCCTTGTAGTTCTAAGGAATGCATTTTCTAAATTTTTCCTGTCTCCTGCCGTTTTAAACTTAGGAGGACATAAGGTCCTGGCACACACCTGAGGAGTACCAGGCTTGAAAGAC
>JACXGI010021534.1:0-10092 GCA_016801175.1 Esox masquinongy | reverse complement strand
CTGGAATACCCATCCACGACCCATTTTCAATGCCCTGGCTGAGGGAAGGAGGTTCTCACCCAAGATTTGACAGTACATGGCCCCGTCCATCGTCCCTTTGATGCGGTGAAGTTGTCCTGTCCCCTTAGCAGAAAAACACCCCCAAAGCATAATGTTTCCTCCTCCATGTTTGATGGTGGGGATGGTGTTTTTGGGGTCATAGGCAGCATTCCTCCTCCTCCAAACACGGCAAGTTGAGTTAATGCCAAAGAGCTCGATTTTTGTCTCATCTGACCACAACACTTTCACCCAGTTCTCCACTGAATCATTCAGATGTTCATTGGCAAACTTCAGACAGGCCTGTACATGTGCTTTCTTGAGCAGGGGGACCTTGCGGGCGCTGCACGATTTCAGTCCTTCACATCGTAATGTGTTACCAATTGTTTTCTTGGTGACTACGGTCCCAGCTGCCTTGAGATCATTGACAAGATCCTCCCGTGTAGTTCTGGGCTGATTCCTCACCGTTCTCATGATCATTGCAACTCCACAAGGTGAGATCTTGCATGGAGCCCCAGACCGAGGGAGATTGACAGTTCTTTTGTGTATCTTCCATTTGTGAATAATCGCCCCCAACTGTTGTCACCTTCTCACCAAGCTGCTTGGCGATGGTCTTGTAGCCCATTCCAGCCTTGTGTAGGTCTACAGTCTTGTCCCTGACATCCTTGGACAGCTCTTTGGTCTTGGCCATGTTGGAGAGTTTGGAATCTGATTGATTGCTTCTGTGGACAGGTGTCTTTCATACAGGTAACAAACTGAAATTAGGAGCATTCCCTTTAAGAGTGTGCTCCTAATCTCAGCTCGTTAGCTGTATAAAAGACACCTGGGAGCCAGAAATCTTTCTAATTGAGAGGGGATGAATTACTTATTTCCCTCATTAAAATGCAAATCAATTTATAACATTTTTGACATGCGTTTTTCTGGATTTTTTTGTTGTTATTCTGTCTCTCACTGTTCAAATAAACCTACCATTAAAATTATAGACTGATAATTTCTTTGTCAGTGGGCAAATGTACAAAATCAGCAGGGGATCAAATAATTTTTTCCCTCACTGTAGAAAGTGTGCTATGACTATAAAAAACACATTCTAAATCGGGGGAGGGTGAACTACAATCCATGGCTTTTAGTTTTTCAAAAATTGTTATTAGAAAATTTGCTAAAATGTTTAAAATTCAATATCTCTTACAGAAAGTGTGCCCTGACTATAAAAAGTGCATATTCTGAATTGGGGGAGGGTGGACTTCTATCATTAGAAAATTTGCAAAACCATTGAAAATCCAATAGCTCCTACAGAAAATGTGCCATGACTATGAAAAATGTATATTCTGTATCGCGAGAGGATGGACTACAATCCACGGCCTTTAATTTGTTTTTAATTTTCATAAGTAGCTAAATTTGCAAAAATTCTATAACTCTTTGAAAAATGTTGCCCATGATTATGAAATGCGTATATTCAGAATCGGGGAGGATGGACTACAATCCACAGCTTTTACTTTTTCAAAATTATATTTTTCACTTCGAAAAGAATGTATGGAAAATTCTATAGCTTCTTGGAAAATGAGCATGTATAATAAAAATATATATTTTGAGTCTGAAGATGAACTACAACACACAGTTTGTTTCATATTTTTTTTCTTGAAAATAAACACGTTTTGGGGTTTCCAAAAACTTTTTTGCCAATAATTCTGTTAGGAGTCTTTACTTTTCACAACAGGAAAGAAATGAAAGGCTTTGAACAAAGTAAATAATAAAAAATAACGAAAATTTAAATTAGAAACAATATAGAATAAAGAGTGCAATGCCCCAGTGAACTTTTGGTATTCTCAAATTAACAAAAATTGCATTTCCAATGCCTTGTCTTGTTCTTGGTGTATTCCTTATCTGTCATCTTCAGGCACTTTTGGTGGTACCACCTGATGCACTGGTCTCACCCAAACTGTTTAAGGTTTTACATTTTTTGTTATTGATCATGACCACTGAGAATTAATACCGTTAGCTATTAAAAGCTAAAATGTAAACATTTAGAAATGTTATGTTATGAATATAAACTGTTTCCTGAGAGAGGGTAGTAGAGCTGTATGGACTATGTAAGAAACATTCAAGATATTATTTATTCTTTACTTATTAAAGGAAACAATTGTTGCCACTTACCCAATCAAATGGCTTTTTGCCACACTCCAGATTCTCCATACCGCAGTTGGAGCAGAACATGTCAAGAGGTTCTGTAATTCAAATCAAACATTTGATGAATGTTTTGTTAAGTGATTTAATTTTGCACTAATTGATTGTCATGGACTATTTAGCCTTTGGAGGAGTTTGATAGTGGTTACATGTTAATTTTATGTATTCATACACTTTATTTGCAGTGACAATTTCAAACCACGAACCACTTGTAAAATAAACCTGCATGATATTGTTGTTTTAATTGACCTATTTTTTTACAAGGTTTACCCTATTGCATCCTTAGGTCTTCAATACTTGATTTGCAGTTTTTGAAGAAGACAGCCTTCTGGACATTTGGGAAAGATTCCATTATCTCCTTGGCCATGTGTATTTTTACAAGCGAGTGTAACCATAAAAAACAGTTCTATACCACCAGGTTATTTTGCATATATATTCTAATGTGATCTTCTGCTAATACTATATATAAAGCCCATTTCATGAATTTTCAATCCTGGATGAAAAATATCAATATAAAAAAATACTCATTAGCATCACCAAGATGCCAGATCTACAGCCATCCTTTTGTGTTGAATGGTCAATTTTCCAAGACTTCCATTTTATGTCAACCCAGTCAGTTTGTCCATGCCAAGACCACACTGCTTCTAGTATTCAATTTCATAATACATATCTATATTGAGCAGCCTACAATACATCAATAAAGAGAGGCAATTAGTTACACACACTATTGTTTTCTTTACTATGCATATCTACCTATATTCATACATTTGTGCCTCACCTGAACCTAGTGGATGCATCACTGCATTCTTGTGCCTCAGAAGTGCCATTACTTGCAGGGTCAAGGATGATGACTTGCTGCTTAGCAGCATGGAGAAGCTACAAAATTAACAATTCTGATGATTTAAAAAAAAAAAATTATGCAATATCTTCACATGAAATAGAAATGTGTATATTCCAACCAAATGTTTTCTGGACTACGATCTCAGACTTTACCAATAGTTTCCAATGCTTGCCTGTATTGAAGAAACTGATGGCTCCATCATACTAATCATTTTAGATTCTCACAATGTAGTTTCAAAACAAAAAATATGAACATGTATGTTATGAACATTTTACCCTTTGTAGGCTCTGTCTGACGAGTTGCTCTCTGGTCCCATGCATAATGACCCCAACAACATAGTGGTTCAAGTAAAGCAGTGGTCTTGGTTTTTCTTTCAGGATGGCAATGATGTATTGCTCAAATGTCTATTAAAAATATTAATACATACATATAAATAAAAAAATTGAATTAATTCATTGTTACATAAAAAATAAAAGAGATGCAGATATGGCATATCTTTATTTTTTTATGTTCACCTCTCCTACTAGCCATTCATGTGGTTGTAGAGTCTGAAATCCACTTAGCCGCAAGGTAGAGTTTTTTTGTCATCTGACAAAAGTACAGCAACGACCTCCTCTGATTTCTTGTTTTTCCCCAAAGTGTCCAAACCTAAAACAAAAATATCAGGGGATCAACTAGAGGCAACAAAATAAAAGCAATTCACTCATTGTTCAGATAAAACATGTAATTTGTATAGCTTCCATTAACTTTTTCTATGTGAATCACCATGTACATGTATCTCATCGTCTGTACTGTCTGCCAGTGTCACTGCTCTTTCAGTGCTGATTTTTGCCGGTTATATCTGGACCTGAGCTTGTTTTGGTAGTTGTTTTTTGACCTGTGCTAGTATTGGCTAGACTTGTCCAATTTCTGTACCTCTTTCTGATGTTGTCTTCCTTGACACCTTTGGTTTTGGCATTCATTTGGGTGGGTTGAAAAATGTGGATTTCTTGAAATATTGCCATACTTTCTAGCCCACCCCTCCTCAACTTGGTCAATGCTATTTTTTGTGAGTGGACGCACAAGCAGGTGGTCTGGGAACTCATTATTTAGAACGTGTTCCTTGTAACAGCCTAGCAGAGACACATACATCCTCCTCAAAAAGGTGGTGGGACCAAGTGGTTTAGCTTTTAGAAGAATCAAATTCTTAACAATAGCAAACCAATTCTCTGCATGACAGTTTGTGTCACGTGTCTTCTCTTGTGTTTTGAGGTGGTTTGCCATGTTCTTTATTTTTTCATCACAAAGATACCGCTGAAGGTCACCAAGCAAGACCCCACTCCACAAAGGGAAAATGCAGAGGTAGTTATCAAATAAAATATCAAAAAAAGACGGAAAATAAAACAGGTTTAGTTGACAATCATCTGCGTTCTGCTCCAGAGCAGCAACTATCTCGTCAAAGATCTTCTTGAAATGAGCAGTAAACGGAGAACTTTGAATGACAGATGAAAAGTTCTTGTGGGTGTCTGCATCACTTGGAATCTTTGAAGGCAGCTCCTCTAAACCATCAACAACATTTTCACCAGAAATGACACTCCGGAGAAAATCTAGTTCTTGCTTTACTTCGTCTATGGAGTGCTTCGACAAAAACACAAAACACACTGAATGGAAAATGTGTTGTGCATTTTCCAATTTTCCTGAATTTTGTGCAGAATTCTTTCAGGCCCTTGTCAGTTGTCTTTCTTCCAATAGCCAAATATACAGCCTTTAACACGTGAGCGGCACAAAGTTGTGAAACTGTGAACTGTTTGAGATCACTCTTACACATTTCGCCCTGTATGATTTGATCCACTCTTTTGAGGTATGCTGTAACACTTTCTTTATTAAAGGATTGCGTCACACTTTGCATTAATGCCCAGCTGTCCAACCTTGATGCTAGAGTACTTGCCTAACTTTGGCAAAAACTTCCTCAGCCAGAATGTGACTGGGTGAACGTAGTGCTCTTTTGTTATCATTGCTGCCACAGGTAGACAAGGTCGGGTTTTACCCTGATCAGGCAATGTCAAGGAGTAATACAATACCCTCTTTTCTTGGTCTGGTATTTTTGTGACTACTCCCCCAGTTGCATCAAGATATAAACATACAGGGACATTTCGAAGATGGTTTACAAGAATGCCGACGCTTTCCTCTGTGTACCTATGAACCCCAAAAGGATTGACCTGAAGATGCTGTACAGTGTGTATCCTGGTATAGTATGGTGGCCTGAGTCACACTCTCACAAGATTTTCTGGGTCATGATAATTTCCAGAATTGTGTTGTCATGTAGTTACATGCTCTTCTTTACTTCATAAGAAATAACTTTCAGGACATCTTTAGACAGGCTTCTGATCATGTTACCTGCAAGTAGCTCTTTGACTGGGGTTGTGTTTAACTTAGCTGTAATACATGTTGCTCACACCTTGATGAATTGTCTGACTAATTTCTGCTCTACGCATATTTGAGGCTGGTATACATTTTCTGTCACCTTTCTTATGTTTGATTTCTCCAAATCTTGAGACCCTTACTGTGACTTTATGATTTCCAGGTATGGGTCTCTGGTCAATCTTAAAAACATACCTTGTTCTACATGTGGGAAAGGCACACGCTGCAGATACATGTAAAAAATGGAGATCTCTGTTTGTGACTATGACATTTCCTCACATGCTGATATGTAAATGCAAGTGGACAATTTGGATTTTTTTCATAAACTTATTGTAAAGAACATGAGTCCAAGGCTTCCGGAGATTGGTGCTTGTTCAGGACAAATTGTTTTCCAAATGGCTCTTTTAATTGAGATTTTGAACTCTCTGGGAACAGCCACCGTATTTCTCCATTTCTTTTGGGACATGTATGTATGAGATACATTTCTTGTATGTTGTTCTGGTGAATTACATGAATATGGCTGTTCACGGTCTGGAGGAGTGCAACTATTTCCATCATCTCTGTCTGTGGACTCTGATAATGACTTAGAAGACTGTGGAATAATGTTCATGCACTGATCCTCTTGATTATTATTTTTAAGATGTTTTGGAGGGGTGAAATGAAAAGACTCACTTCCTTCTCCATCCTCTTTTTCTGTGGACTCTAACAATAATGATATACAAGACTTTGGAGTCACGGACCTGCTTTCTTCCTCTTGGATTTCCTCTTTGGGATATTGTGGAGGGTTACTATGAAAAGATTGACTTTCAACTTCATCATCTTGGTCAGCGGACTCTGACAATGAAAACGCACAAGACTTTGTAGTAATGCTGCTCCCCTGAACCTCTTGGATTTGATCTACTGAACGTTGTGGAGAGATACAATGAAAAGACTGACTTTCAAATGTGTCTTGGTCTGACAACTTTGGCGATAATGACACACCAGACTGGGTATTAGTGATGTGCAGTTCGCGAACGATTTGTTCGTTTTGAATGAATCTTTTTAGTGACTTGGGACTCATGAGTCCTTTTTTCTAGTGACTCGTTCAGTTGTATCATATCGAACGTTTGACAGCAGATTACTACAATATGATCACTTGCTTCATACCCGGTCCTCCAGCTCAGTTCTCCGATCGACTTCTATGTGCATTCGCAGAGAAAAATAGATCAAGGCAGAAACATGATAAAGACATGTTTATAACTGATAATTGAACGCAGACTATAATAATTCATATAGTTATTTGATTACTGATGCCATGAAAAAAAAGATGAAAACAATCACGGAGTCGCTGCCTTCACCTAAGTAAAAAGACTCGTGAACGACTGACTCGGTCAGTTTTATCGTTCAATTGAACGGTTGTTTCGTTAATTTGAACAACTGGCAGTGGAGTTCTACCCAACCACAGAATACGCTGTTAGTTTCACTATCGCAAAAAAAAATAGATTAAGACAGTAGCAATATAAAGACATGCTTGTAACAGATAATTGGACACATGGTAGGTGTAAATTAATGTAGTTGATTTTTGATTAATGATAAACAAATGAAATCGTACACTGAGCCTTTGCCTAGTTAAAAAAGACTCGCAAACGATTGACTCGGTGAGTTTTATCGTTCAATTGAACGGTTGTTTTGTTCATTTGAATGGCTGCCAGCGGAGTTCTACCCTGACCGCTGGCTTCCAGCTCAGTAGCCTACTCTCTGTCCAACAGCTGTTAGTTTGACGTTCTCAAAGAAAAAGTGATCTAGAAAGTAGCATTGTAAATACATGTTTGCAACAGCGTAGGCACTATTGACTCAAATGAACGAAATGACTCAAATGAATCAAAATTTTTCCTGAACGACTCAACAAAATCGGAGTCAGTAGAAAGAGTCGAACTTCCCATCCTGAGAATGTTGGCTTCATCCTGAGAATGTGCTTTAGCCTTAAAATATTTGTCTTGTATGCCTTTGCAATTTTCCATCCACATCACCCGTAACCAGCTAACATTTCTTCTTGCAACACTGTCCAATGTTTAGAATTCCAAGGAATGGACGGTGTTACATTTTCCAATTTTAACAACTCTGGTATCAGCCTTTCTGTTTCTCCTGCTTGCTGCCATAAATTGGTTCTTCCACTAGTATGCCCTTTCTTCAACCTACCCATTACCTGACAGACAATAATATCAGTATATTTTTGTTTCTTTTCTAGAGTTATGCATCAACATTCAAGATGTGGTGCCAATCTATCAGGGTCCCACAGAACTTTTTTGCTATTTTTATTTAATGATTACATTATTTAATCAACACGTACAGGCAATAATCAAAGATAACAATAAAACACTCTCAAATGGATTCCCATGTGTTAGTTAGAGCAGAAAGTTAATGGGAAATTCAGCCAGAAAACCACAAACCCTCGCTAGGTGACTGTGATGCGAGGCAGCAATTTAGACCAGTGCAACACGCTGGGGGCCGCTTAATGGTAGACTACAACAAAAAGACGTTTAATGAAAATGCAATTAGAATTATAATGACATCCACTTGCTCAACACATTTTTGATGATCTCCAACTTCCTAAAATGTTCACTTGAAACGACAGTTGTATACCTGATTACCAATGACAAAAACTCAGCATACAAGGAGGAACTTGGCAAACTTCCAAAGCCACAATATGAAGTATTCCTGAGGTTATTATTTTGAAACTGCTTAATTTGTACTTTAGGACACATAGTACTATTAAAATATTGATAGAAGAGTATTTAACTATTGTTTTAATATATCAGTTATAATATCTGTTAAAAGGACCCAATCATTTCCTAATTTAGAAATTTATAATACATTATTGGGAATTACATTTAAGTACAAAATAAAATATACTCTTAATTTACTTCAGACATAAGTATTTTCTATGAGCAACATATTTTCAACGTATTTCGTTTACGTCCGATTCGTAATAAAGGTCCTGCTTCACTGCAGCAACTCCCGACAGTCGATGTCAAGATATGTGTCTACTGATGCACATACAATTTGTTTTAGATACTTATCACACTCTTTGCTCTACCAGGCAGTCTACACCAAAATATTTACATGCTGGAAGGGACACAACAATGCTAAGATACCGAATTTTCTGGCCAATTGTACTGCCCTCCTTAACAACTCTGAACAACATTCTTTGATGAATATTCACTTTTTAGGACATTATTTAAGAAATTGCCTTCATTGTTAAATGAATACATTATCAATTCAAATTGTATTGATAATGTATTCGTTTAACAATGAAGGCTATATTCTCACATTTATATTAATTCACAAGTTACATTAAAAACAACCACTTCTGCACATATATACACATATATACACATATATTATATACATTTTGAAAAAATAAAAGGTTGGGATTGTAATCCATCCTATCCCGATTCAAAATCTGTCATTTTCAGTCATGGAATGCTTCACTTCATGGCTATTGACAAGAGAAAACTGAATGTCCACTCAATTTCCATTATAAAACTAACTTTACCTCCCTTCCCATACAGAAATGTAATATATGGAAATATACCGTGGATATAAAAAGCCTACACACCCCTGTTAAAATGCCAGGTTCTTGTGATGTAAAAGAATGAGACAAAGATAAATCATGTCAGAACTTTTTCCACTTTTAATGTGACCTTTAACGTGAACAATTCAATTGAAAAACAAACTGAAATCTTTGAGGGAGAAAAATAAAAAACTCACAATAACTTGGTTGCATAAGTGTGCACACCCCTAAACTAATACTTTGTTGAAGCACCTTTTGATTTTATTACAGCACTCAGTCTTTTTGGGTAGGAGTCTATTAGCATGGCACATCAATATTTGCCTACTCTTCTTTGCAAAAGCGCTCCAAATCTGTCAGATTGCGAGGACATCTGTGCACAGCCCTCTTCAGATCACCCCACAGATGTTCAATTGGATTCAGGTCTGGGCTCTGGCTGGGACATTCCAAAACATTGATCTTCTTCTGGTGAAGCCATGCTTTTGTGGATTTGGATGTGTGCTTTGGGTCGTTGTCGTGCTGAAAGGTGAACTTCCTCTTCATCTACAGCTTTCTAACGGACGCCTGAAGGTTTTGTGCCAAAATTGCCTTGTATTTGGAACTGTTCATAATTCCCTCCACCCTGACTAAGGCCCCGGTTCCAGCTGAAGAAAAACAGCCCCAAAGCATGATGCTGCCACCACCATGCTTCACAGTGGGAATGGTGTTCTTTGGGTGATTTGCAGTGTTGTTTTTGCACCAAACATACCTTTTGGAATTATGGCCAAAAAGTTCAACCTTGGTATCATCAGACCATAACACATTTTTCCACGTGCTTTTGGGGGACTTGATGTTTGTTTTTGCAAACTTCAGCCGGGCTTGGATGTTTTTATTTGTAAGAAAAGGCTTCCGTCTTGCCACCCTAACCCATAGCCCATTCATATGAAGAATATGGGAGATTGTTGTCACATGTAGCACACAGCCAGTACTTGCCAGAAATTCCTGCAGTTCCTTTAATGTTGCTGTAGGCCTCTTGGAAGCCTTCCCGACCAGTTTTCTTCACGTCTTTTCATCAATTTTGGAGGGACGTCCAGTTCTTTGTAAT
>JACXGI010021533.1:0-10094 GCA_016801175.1 Esox masquinongy | reverse complement strand
AGCTGTTTTGCAAGGAGGAATGGGCAAAAATGTCAGTCTCTCGATGTGCAAAACTGATAGAGACATACCCCAAGCGACTTACAGCTGTAATCGCAGCAAAAGGTGGCGCTACAAAGTATTAACTTAAGGGGGCTGAATAATTTTGCACGCCCAATTTTTCAGTTTTTTATTTGTTAAAAAAGTTTGAAATATCCAATAACTTTCGTTCCACTTCATGATTGTGTCCCACTTGTTGTTGATTCTTCACAAAAAAATACAGTTTTATATCTTTATGTTTGAAGCCTGAAATGTTGCAAAAGGTCGTCAAGGGGGCCGAATACTTTCGCAAGGCGCTGTATGTCTAGTTGTCCCTGGGTGATTACAATATAACAAGAAATATGCAACACTATGAATAGTTTAAGGTGAGGGTATAGGATTCATTGTGGAAATAGGGACTCATATACAGTATTCACAGTAAGTACCGTATTTGTGCAGAGATGGTAACACATTTTGGCACTTTACCCCAGCAGCTGTGAATATGAAGTAACATCGGCACACACTGTCACTTTCAAAGCGTCGTTACATTTCATGTCATAATAATCCTTGTCTTCCCAGTTTAGGTACTGTAGCTTATCTGTTAGTTAACATTTCTGTTCATCTGAAGGTATAGGTTCAGACTATTCAATATACAATATATTTTATTACAACGAAAAAGAGCAGGGTATTGCTCAGATGGTTGTATTATTATAATACACAATAATGTATATTTAAATGGAAGTGGTTATCAACATTATTACTACAGTATGCTGTCTCAACCCTATACATACACTCTAACAGGCTTGTTTTCAAACTGTATCGACATTTCCAGTGTACTTTTGTACTTTACCGTACTGGAAAACAGGATAAATGATGAGAAATAAAACATGGCTTTCCCTTCAAGAGTCCCCGAGAACGTGCAGCTGTTTGGATCGTAAACAGTCCCAACACAACGCGACCACGTCGCTCTGCCCCTTACTGGCCAACGGTGGTAATTGTCGTTCAATATATGTAATTTATCCGCATTTCAAACAAAAAATATTTTATCCCAAATGTGACTATACATTTTGTGTGCGTCACACCTATTTGAAGATGCAAGTAGCCACTGCTATACACCATATGAATGATGTATCATTATCCAGCCTAATCTAAGAAATAATGGTTACTGCACTTTAATCGTATTAACAAATTGGATTATTTTATGAATAATTTATATTACTTAGCCTATTGTTTATGAAAACTACTAGCTACATGAATGCATGTCCTGCATCAACATTAACAACATTACTGTACAAACTGTGTTCCTCCAAAAAAACCAACATGAGTTTATGTCCTGTGTCAACATGAACAAATGACAGTACACACTGTTAGTTACTGCATTTGTAGATCATTCATTAAAGCAAAGGTTATCATTATTAACCGTTTGTTTATGTCTTTGTTCATCGTCTGTTCATGTTAGCTTCTGTATTCGTTAATGTTAGTTCATGTACCCTTATTGGAAAGTCTTACCCATTCAGAGCAGTGATCATGCTTCTCTCCAATGTGCACTCTTTAATGAACTGTTAGAACCTGGCATACTGTTATTGCAGGAAATTAGAATGTGTTTGCCATGAACTGACTAGGTAAATTATGGGTAAAAAATGCAATGAAATGATACCCACATTCAAACATTTAAACGTTTCTCTCCTGTGTGGACTTTTTGATACATTCCACATAGGGTATAAATAATACTACTGCCCTTGCCAGAAGAAGGTCTTTATTAGATCAAAGGACCAATCACCAGAGATCTAATACAGGAGTAATAAACTCTTCCTACATTCAAAACAGTGAAAAGATTTGATTTAAGATAAAACGTATCATGTGATTTGGCTGCTGCTATAATGCATACTTTCTCAAATTGTTTTGTTTAACAATGCATCTTGCAATTTTTTTATGGTTTTATAAATTTGCAAAGTAAAATATATTCTTCATTTTTTATTTTTTGTGTCAGGCTGAACATATTACACTCAGTAAACCTCACATGCATAATTCCTGAGAGCAATTTCAAGACATCCTGATAAAACAATTATCATCCGAATAGTAATGCATACCAGAACAGAATGGCTGGATGCTGGTGATGAATAGATGACCTCTCAAGTCAATGGGACACATTAAACCTGTGCTAAGGTGAGTTAATGTGTGTCCCATTGACTTGAGGAGTGGACACATTACATTTGGTTGATCACCAAGTCAGGTTGGTAGAATGCATCATAGGCAAACATCCAACTGTCTAAAATGCACTATTGACACTATTGTCAAAACAAGGGGTTTAGACTCTGATGTGAAAAAAACAACTCCATCCATGTACTTATATACAGCTCCGGAAAAAATTAAGAGCCCACTGCACCTTTTTCTTTCCTTTCCAAAAAAGTGTGTGTGTGGGGGGGGGGCTAAGCCCCGAATGTATTGTGATCCTAGCGACGCCTCTGGAGAAGACACAAGGTAATCAATACAGTGAAGCCTAAATGGTACACATTTTACCCACAAAATATTCTTCAAAGAAGAGGCAGTTCTCAGGTGCTAATCAGCTTTACACCCAAAATATGAGAGGACTCTAACCTTCAATTGAGGCAAACTGTTCTTAGAAAATAACATGTTCTTAATCAAATCAAAATATTTTATTGGGACAATTTTTATTGTCTGTTGTAAAAAAACACAATTACATCATTTTCAATATTCAAACTTTTAATGCAAAGTTTTAAAAAGTTCAAAGGGGTTGAATAGAAAGGAAAGACACAGAGGGCAATCATATGATAACCTCTACAACCCAAGGAAATGCCAACTGTGACACATGGCCATCATTTCTGTAGGCAAGCAACAAGCTCAAGTACTAAACTCAAGACATCTTTCTCAACCCTTCTCCCTCCTACATTCGGCCAATTCTATTATTTGCACACAGACTGAGCACAACTCTCCTCATTGTAAGATGTCTTGGAGTCTTTCTCTTTTTTCCATCATTCAATTTACTTCCTCCTTATTATTAATGTTATTAGTCTTCCAAATATTCTGACAGTATTAAAAATGTATTTATTTTACAAAGAAATTGTGTTTGTTTGGATGTTCTGATAAATCACTCCAAAATATTCAAGTCAGGTCTTAAGTCAGGCCTTAAGACCCCTGCCATGTTTATCAATTTCATAGTAATTATTGTACACACTACCCTATATGAATTTTGCACTATTCATGTTAAGATAGAAAAATATAAATTATAAATGAAAACCAAACAAAAACAAACGATAAGTTATGTTCTTTACAGATTAACTATTCATTTTGGACAATATGATTGAATGGTTGACAACATAATTATGCAATTTCAATTTGGCAAAGCACAAACAATGAGCATATTCATAATGCTTTAACAGTAATACCAACTGTACAGTGTCCCATATATCACCACCGATTCAGAACTAAGTAAAAAAAAAAAAAACACTTCAGAATTCAAGTTATTACTTGAAATCCATACTAGTTAACTATGTTTACGAACCTATAGCCATCCATATGTGCAAGAATATTGAGATGAGTAAACCTGCGATGCAAATTTTCAGTCTAATATAACGTTCCTGATATGACCTACATTTCATGTGCGCAGTCTGAGTCTCAGAGTCGGAACCGGGATCTGAAGAATTTTCCCATTTATCATAAATTACAGCATCATAGAGGTCTTGAAATGTTTCATCAAGTTTCCCAGCTAACAATTTTCCGTTGTCACAATGTAGTTACGACGTTATCTGGCGAGCGAAATTAGGTAGCAGCAACGTTGTCAGTTACGTTGTCACAACCGGAAAAGTGAAAGTTTTCTTGTTGTCGCTACAACGTAACTAATTGATATTGTCAGTTGGTCGCTAGCATGTCGTGGCTACGTGATTTCACTAAGGTTGTCGGTTGGTAATCGCGAATCCCTGCCATCATATCAGTTCACCATTCATTGCCCTTTTTACTCTCACATTTTTATATTCATACCTACAGCTAGAATATGTACAGCTAACTTAATTTCTGTCCTGACAGTTTTCTCCAACCTTGTGTTTACCTGCTCCAACTGTTCCATGAACTCTTAAATGTGCACAACACATTTCAGCAGTTCTACACAGACGTTTTGTTTTACAGTGAGGTATTATGCACTTATATTATATATTTATTTTATCAACCCCTTCCCAGATATAATTATGGCAATGCTGTTAGATCATCAGTCCAGACATTTTCTCCGAGCGAAGTACATGACACATCCTGTAATACACAAGAGCCCCACATGTAGCAAAAAAGTATATGTAGCAAAAACGTTTATACATTTACAGACAAACAAGCACACTCATGTAATTTAAAAAATATTTTATTTATCACCCACCTCACACTCCCAAGTTGGTCAACAGCACAGAAATTAATATCATAACTGTGTGGGACTTCTTAACCATCAGGAAGGATAAAGTAACAAATGTCATCTAGTTAACTCCAATGAAATTGTAGGTCTTCAATGGCAATAGCCATGATAAACAGTTATTTTTTCCACTAGTGGAGTTCTATCCTTCTCCAATCATTGAAATTTTTGTTCCAGTTATCAACTGATCAAATTTAGAAATATTATCAAACTGGCCATTTTACAAATTATTAAAACATAAGAACACAAGTCAATTTGAATGCTTTACTTTTCATTGGGTTATTTTCTTCTCAAATGGTGAAGAATTGTGAAATGATGAAGATAAGAAAACATTAACTATAAATTGAAACAAATAATTAATATTATCCAACTGACAAAATACAATCTCACAAGCAAAGACAGACACTTTACTCTTCCTTGTTGTCAGAAATGAGTCTGAGTGGTCTTCAATTCTATCTTCACCTTCCTCTGCCGTTGGACCCGTTGCTGCACCTGGATATGGACAATGAAAACCAGTTTAAAAACAGTATAAAACAGAGTGCAAACCATTTGACTCAATTCGTTCATAATTTACATCACTTTTACAATTTTGTCAAATATCTTGTTGAACTCATTACTTGTGGAACTCATAGTAAAAATCTTTACATTTGAGTACTTGTGATGTGACTCGATGTTCATCTATGTTTGAAAAAAGTTACCAACCAAGCTAATAAGTAGTTGACTTACTGTACTGTACTGTAGCTTGCTAACGTTTGAGCTAACGTTAGTTGGCTTGCTAGACAGTACTGTAATTCGATGGGAACTACCAAAGTGATTTTAGCTACATGACAGATAGTTATCTACCTGCTTTGTAAAGAAGTTAAATACGCTTACCTGAGATTCCTTGTCCAGAAATGATGACGGTGCTCCAGAAATTATGTCAGCTTAACGAACTAAACTCATGTTACTTTAACGTAGTGGTACAGTACCGTTTGCTAGCTGCAGTAGCTAGTTAGCCAGGTATACCTTAAAAGAAAACTTGCGCTACCTGCAGTAGTTAGCTAGGTATATTACAGTACTATAATGTAGGCTACACGACTAAATTAGAAAATAACTAAATTGGAAAATCGCTAGATTAGAAAACGAAAGTTTGATTAACATAAATGATTATAACATTTCTAAATAGCAATAACTACTAATGTAGGCTAACCACAGTAGCAGAAGAGTACTGGTGAAAACTCACAGACATGACTAAATCAGAACATAAATCAGAATTATCTTAAACTGGAGAAATTTAAACGTGCTATAGCCACCGGTTATGTATGTTGAGATACTGTGAACTTCTGACGACTATTTAGGAGTACGAACTATAACGAACAAGAAATGGCGGGATGCTCGAGCTGTGGTATGAGAAGCCGCCTAGGCCAAAATTGAATACTCCACTTGCACATACATATATACTTCACCTGCACATACATATATACTTGTACTAAACACTTGCGCATACATGCATACTTCTCTTGCGCATACATATATACTTTTCTTGCACATACATGCATTCTTCACTTGCATATACATATATACTTCACTTGCACATACATATATATACTTCACTCGCATATACTTCACTTGCACATACATATATACTTCACTCGCATATACATATATACTTCACTTGCACATACATGCATACTTCACTTGCACATACATATATACTTCACTCGCATATATATACTTCACTTGCACATACATATATATACTTCACTTGTACATAAATGCCAAAAGTCGGAAGTAGTGGGGTATAAGAATGTATGTGTTATTTGGTCGGCGGCCGAGGTGGACGGCCGGGTTACATAAAAGTTGGGCTTTCGTTCAGGAGGTCGGGGTTTGCGTCTCATCTGGAAACAATAGTGAATTTGTTGAGTTAGATACTTATTTACGTTGACTACTTAACTTAAATAACAAAACCTACCATCAGGAAGGCACCATATTGCTACTAAAACCGCAGCATGGCGCTACAACAATGATGACCTCTCTTGACGGTGGAGACAGGCGCAAACATGAAGAAAGATCATATAATTTTAATTGTTTTGGTTAGCTCATACTTCCAAGTCCATCGGCTAAACGGCAATAGAGAATTTATTAATTTTTTCCAAAGTTTATACAGATGCATCGACAGCACAGAGAATGATACTGAGAGAAATTTCAGATTGCTTGAAGATTACACCCGAGCCCTTGGTTCAATCCTGTCTGCCACTCATAGTTTATGGGAAGGTGGGCGTGAGGCTAGAGAGAGCCTTTTAATTTTAGAATCTCCCTACAGATGCTTACATCAGATATTAAGTCGGTTTTATGCCGTGGAAGACCAGGAAACTTGCCTCTCCCCCGTACCGCCAACGTGCCCTAATGGCCTTCCAGGTCGCCCAAGATATAATATCACATCTGTACAAATTCACCACTGCATGAGTCTGGGATTGAACTGGCAAGGCAAGACTAATTTTCTTGGTATTGGCTGCAGGACTTTGTTTCGGCACAGGCAACGTCTTGGTGTCCGGCCTTTCTTTCTTTTCTTACTTTTTAATTTTCTTTTAATCTTCTTTAAATCTTTTACATTTGTTTCATTTTTGTTCTATATTTGTTTTAATCATATTTTTCCAATTTTATGTAATTTTTAAAAGAGGAGCTCAGCATAGTTCTTTTGTATTTTTGAGTGATTTTTTATGATGGAGGAGCTAAGACAGCTGTTGGAGGAACGGATCAAGCGCTAAGAAGATTTAGTCACCAGAGCGCTCCTCCGGTCAGACTGTGGGTCCTGTCCGGTAGGTGAATCAACAAATGCTAATGCTAACATAGCAAACCAGGCTAACCTAAGGCTAGAGAGCTCTAAAGATTTCCCTATACTTGATAGAACGCAGTCTGGTGAACAGATCAGAAAACTGGTGAACAGATCAGAGCAATTTCAGAGCGAATGGCTGAATGAGACGATAACACAGCTTGAAATACGTGAGAGTGAACAATTCTTTGACTCTGTAGCAGCTACTCTAGGGGTTGAGCTACCAAATGCTAACGGACAGACACAGATTGGTATACAAGGGATTACTTCAAATCTTGGCCACTCTGTCACAGACCTGGCTGACACTCTCCCCTGGACATGTGCTAATACCACTGGATTAACCGCAGAGGCTTTGAAACCAGCCTTCCCCAATGATACATCTTACTGGCACAGCACCGGGGCTAGACCGAAGGCATCAACTCCAGCGGGGACTTGGTCTGATGTCGTGCGCCGCAGAGGCAAATCCAGCAAGAAATCAAATAAGAGAGCACCAACTCTTAATCTACCACCTGAACATACACTGCAAAACAGGTACGAATCACTGACTCGGAACGAAATGTGTGTAAATGAACCTAGGGAAGCTAACCACAACACTAGCATTAGGGCTAACCAAAATCCAAGAAATAGCCCTAAAACCACTGATAGGATGAGGGAAAGAAGAAACTTTGTTAACTCCAAATCTGATAAGCCAGATACTACCTTGATTGGGGACAACATAACCAAGCATATCAGAATGGCAAAGACTGAAAACCTAACCGTGGCTGACACATCAGTCAGAGAGCTAACAGAAATGTTGCCAGTTATTCTTTCTACACATCCAAGCAACATGCAGATTATAATCCACACTGGGTCTTTTGACATTCTACAAAGGAAAACTGGCTCTGAGATCCTGAAAAAGGATTTTTCTATGCTACTGGAGAAAATAAACAACTTTCAACAACATGTTTTCATCTCAGGCCCCATTCCAACCTTGGGGAAAGGAATTGAATCTTTTAGCAGACTCCTTGGGCTGAATACGTGGCTGACATTGGCATGCCTCAACCATGGGATAAGGTTTACTGACAATTTCAATATTTTTTGGAACTGTAAAGGCCGCTTTAGACCTGATGGGGTTCATCCAAACATCATGGGATGCCGGCTGCTTGGTGCCAACATACGTCCCGCTCTTGGAATGCCATTCCCAAACAAGATAAGCATGAAGGAACATACTCATAGGCAGAGTATCCACCCCCCCTCTCCTGACCCTTTAACTAAAATCACCCAGTGCTTCCAGAAGTTGTCCTTGTCCCAAACAGGGGCACAACATCTCCCACCCCCCCTCCACCACACTCACCCTCTCCACCTCAATCACACCCACCCTCTCCCCCTCTATCACACTTACCCTCTCCCCCTCTATCACACTCCCCCTCTCCCCCTCTATCACACTCCCCGCCCTCCATCCACCACACTCACCAATCAGGGAGCTAGTTCTAACCAAAGAGAGCAGAGCTCATCTTTGCCTATGTCCCACTCCTCCCCCCCGTGTAAAACGAATGCTTAGACAATTGCCGCATCATCAACAACCTTGTCCTTTATTTCCACAGAGCACAGAATATACTCGGTGATGTGCTTCGGGTCCCTGCTATTGTGAAAATAGCAATGCCGACTGTTTTGAGTATAAGCTAGGACCCAGTATCTCTATTCCTGTGTTGATTAGAAATAGAAGGAATCGTGAGCATGCAACCTATAAAGTAAACTTGTCTAATCTGTTAACTGTAACACATCAACCTACTAGTCCAGGAACCCCTATTATATCTATTAAGCTGGCTTTACTTAATATCAGATCTATCAGAAAATATCAGAAAATACACTAGGTAATTTTATTTCTTTTGAATACCTCTGTTTTACATTGAAGGGTACCCCCAAAATTTTGTTTTTAACCATTTACAGACCTCCACGATATTCTGCAAATTTTATTGATGATTTTGCTGAACTACTCTCTGTTATATCAGTTGATTATAACTTGTTTATTATTACAGGGGATTTTAACGTCCACATAGAACAGTACAGACAATAATGCCAAAGAACTTTTTGCACTACTTGACACTTTTGATCTCACTCAACATGTGAAAGAGCGTACACAACCCTCAAGGCCACATTCTAGATCTGGTTATCTCTAAAGGTCTCGATATTTCCTCTGTCATGGTTAAAGACATGGCCCTGTCTGATCATTTCTGTGTCTTTTTTGAATCACTTATCACCCCAAATGTTCCAGTAAACTCTGTTTCTGTTAAGAAAAGGTACATTAATGAGAGTACCAATGCTCAGTTTATGGAAGCCATAGCTATCTCTCCAACAATAAGTGTTGAGTCAGTTGATGGACTCCTGGATAATTTTAATGCCAAAATATTGAATGTCATGGATCGTGTTGAACCGGTAAAGGTAAAGAAAACTATGAGCAAACAGAAAACACCATGGAGAACCACCATGATGGTAAGCACCCTGAAAAGAGAATGTAGGAAAGCGGAACGTAAGTGGAGGAAAACTAAACTTCAAATTCACTATGATATCTATAAACAAAGCCTTGGTAGCTTCAACAATGAGTTACGCAGGGCCAGACAGCAACATTTATCTGGAATGATCAACAAGAATATAAATAATACCCGCACTCTATTTGTCATGGTCGACAAGCTTACAAACCCCCTAAAGGAGATAGCAACAGAACTCATGTCCACTGTGAAATGTAATGAATTTGCATGTTTCTTTAATGAAAAAATTCTAAGTATTAGACGGGCCATCAGAACTACACAGTCTAACAAGGACTCTGTACCGTCACCACGACCACCAAGACATAACTTAGTTATTATGTCGCATTTT
>JACXGI010021532.1:0-10096 GCA_016801175.1 Esox masquinongy | reverse complement strand
TCACAGGAAAACTGCCATGACGCCACCTTCAACGCGACATACACGGGAACATGGAGGATCTCGAACGAATGGTGTTTCTGATCCTTGGTATGTGGCTGTTTGTCACAGCAAGGAGACAAGCAGTTTTTAAGAAAAAGCTAAAGGCAGCAAGACAAGATACTGCTGAAAAAAACAGGAGAGTTTGGGAAGTAATTAATCAGAACGACGATAAATCCCCTTGTTCTGTTTTGCTCTGCTGCACGCTGGGTTCACGCCGGTTTATGCAGGATGTTTTTTTGTGTTTTCACATCACCATTTGGTATCGCCTCAGCTCGCTTGGAACCCCGACGGAGCAGGTACTAAAAAAGTATCTGGTACCAGGTACTATCCTAGCTTTTTGCCCAATGGAAAAGCAGAAAAGGGCGAAGCGAGTAGAGCCGAGTACATAGAGCTGGTACATAGCGGTGGAAAAGCTCCCAAAGCGAGTAAAATTGAGGCGAGGCGAGTAGAGTTGTGCCAGTACCATTCAGAGGAAACAAGTCATATGAGACCATGCTGCTAGCCAGTCCGAGGTACAAAAGTATCCTCAGACCTTACATCCTGACCCAAGCTCTTTGTTCTGCCATCTGTTGTCTCGACCATGCCATCCCTAAAGGACGTTCAGCTGTAGCTATTTGAAACATTAACTTAAGAAATTCCCTGCAGATGTCTTCTGATCATTTGTGCTTGTAGTTTAGAAAAACCACAAAAGTGAACCACGGATTACAGTTTATCTTTGTCTACAAACGACTCGCAGGGCGAAGAACCAACTAACATTGATCTGAAAAACAATGTTTCAAAGGGGGCGATAAGCTGAACCTGAACCATTAGAGAATGATTTCTATCCTGCTGTGCCTGTCTAAAGTCTCTGCAGTGCAGACAGATTTTAGAGCTGGATGTATTGTACGTCCGCAACACCCAACACTCAAGGTCCTGAACGCCATTAACAAGCAGTACTGTGCGGCTGTTTTTATTGACATAGGCAAAACCTTTGACTCAGTTAATCATCTCATCCTTATTGATAGACTCATTGACCTCTGGTTCTCAGAGAGCTGCTTGCCCTAAGAAAAAAATTATCTGACCGTGTTCGATGTGTATAATCTCAGGGCCTGCTGTCTAAACCACTGACTGTCTCAATGGGTGTTCCTTCGGGTTCCTGTTCCTAGGTATTCCAGTTCCTCAGGGTTCCTGTTCCTCAGGGTTCCACCTCCAGCTTAAAATACTCCATAATTGTTTTCTTATTTCCCAACAAAACGTCCGTTACCTAGGCAGCAAACATATGCTTGCGAATCTGGACTTCAGAAATGTAATTTACATGCTCGCTATTAACATTCAACACTGGTATCAGCTCATCTACAAGTCCATTTTAGACAAATCTTCTCTTTACCTCAGTAACAGAACACTGCGCTGTGGTAAATACCTGACAGTGTCTGGAATGAATTGCAAATGATTCCCCAACTTGCCACTCCTATTGCCAAACCCACAGTGTCACCAGCTGTCCGGGGGGCTAGTTTCTGACTAGATGAATGCCTATGATTATGCTGTTTAATCAGCATTATGACATGTGCACATATGTAAAATGTATGGAATCTTTTATTTCCGCTCATGAAACACCCCATGTTGTTCATATTTTTCTCCAGTGAATCGGAAGAGTAGGTTTCCACCAACGACCATCGGTTTTTATGGCTTCGAGTCACACAGCAGCAGACAATGGAGCCAGTGTATACTGTCAGCTCCATGTAAAGGGAAAACGCAAAAGCAGGAATGTAGCTGCATTCATTAATTATAACCACCTAGACTGATTGATTTTTTGTTTTTTCCCCAGTGCGTCACTGAGCGCCTAACTCTCCGATGTGTTTCCAGCCATACCCAGGATTTGTAAACATCACACGGTATTTACCATCAAAGTAAAAGTATTTGCAACGGCTCCCACATCAAATTGCTTAAGGCCGTGTGAGGAATGTAAAGAATGGCGTACTTGAAATGTCATACATCTAAAATACAATGTTTGTTGGTTTCCTTACAACTCCTCTCCAACACTCAAGAAGAATGTGAAAAATTGAGAGACTTCAGATCCATTTCATTCTCCAGCGAGAATCATGATGTCAGATCCACTGTTAATGGAATTTGATGAACAAACCATGTGAGGTCAACCAGATTAAGTTCCCGGGTTTTAGATCCTAAAGATCATGTGAGCCTGCTTCCTGTTCTCCGGACCAAACTTAATTGCGAGACCAACCACGATGTGCACTGCATGTCTGCGTCGAGCGTGCTTTTCGCCAAGAATTCACTATATCTTAACAGGCGAACCTTGAAAGAGACCTATGTGTTTTTTTTCAGTTTAGTTTCATCGTCCTCACGTGTTGTATGTGATTTCAGTCCGTATCGGAAGCACACAGGTCTTCACCGGCGACACGCCTTCCTGTAGCAGCTAGTGCTTGTCCAAGATGGAATCTGATATTTTAGCTGTATTTTGTCATTCACCAATTCTCTCAAGCCATGAATGAGAAACATGGTTCTAAATCATACAGATTTGACCCAGTCCCTGTTACTACCACATTAAAAACAAAGATTTAAATCTCAACTGTTGATGAACTTAATGAAAGGAGAGTGCTGAGGTTTTCCCATACAAACACAGGTGCTCGCAAACAAACGTCATCTCTTTGTAGGGTTTGTTACCACCCAGGAGCAGGGCCGGCTCCAGGCATAAGCAACATAAGCGGTAGCTTAGGGCCTCCACCTGCTAAGGGGCCTCCAACTTCTAGGGCGCCCCGGCCGATAGATGAGGGGGGGCCCTCAATTAAATTTTGCTTAGGGTCCCCAAAAGTCTAGAGCTGACACTGCGGATGAGCTACATCTCAGAGTTGCCCAAAGTCCGGGTCGCAACACCGTGTCAATTTGCCAGATTTGTTCTGAGATTTAAAGAAATCTGGAGATGATTTAGCTCTTGTAGCTGTGAAATGTGGTTGTATTAAACAAGGAAATGTGACTTTTTAAACGTTCGGTATATACCAGTATTATAAGCCCATTCTTGAAGGATAATAGGCAGTGGTGGTGAAAGAACATCGTCAGTGACAACGTTATTTTTCTACACGGAAGATCATAAAAACACGTTTAGGCTAATAATCTTGCCAGACGCATTTTAAATCCTACTTCTTTCCAAATGTATTTTAAATCAGTATACAACTCTATTTGACCAACTGTAATAGAACTCCTTTGTTTTTAATTACATGAAAATGGATGGAAACGCGAGTCAATCTCGTAATACTGTTTATATGAGGCGGTGTTATTAGGGTAGCCTAATTAATTTCCCCCAAAAATGATAATTCATGACGTACAAAATAGAGAAATTAATATTATAAATATCGATGCATATTAGCCTAATATAATAAACATCAACATGTCTTAGTAATGCTTCATAAAAGCAGGATTTCACAAATAATATCTTAAAAGGACTACTCAGTGTCCCTGATTTGCTTAGGTTTCAGTTATGAATCAGAGCGGTGGCTTTCAAGAATTGAACTAATTAATAAATGCTCTAGTAAACCCTGGAAATAGAAACTTTGTATTGAACAATCAATATATTCAATTTTGTGTAAACGTTTTTAATTGGAGTGAAGAGTACAAATGTCAAATTCAATGTCTCTGTTTAATGGACTTGCTGGCTGCCCACCGAAAAAAATGTTACTTAATTTGCATTTAACCGAGTAAACAGTAGAAATATGCACTGTTTTAGCCCAAAACCTCCCAAATGTGTTGTGTCATACTTTGATAACATTCTATGTATTAGCTACTTTATCCTTAAGTAGTTGGTATTTTAAAATAGGTAGGCTATTTATGTGTAAGTTATTTAGATTTCCATCACATTTCAGTTCATACCGTTGATGTTTTTCGTACAACAAACTCAACCTCTTTCCTTCAGATCGCCCTGATCCCTCTGTCCAAGATGAAGGTGGGGTCGACAACAGTTACCAGGGGATACAAGAAAGAGGTGTCTTGTTTCACGTGAGGTCATCGTGCTGACGCTGAATAATGAACAGTAATGCTACTAAGTATATCCTGGACTAACTAGACTCTTTTAGCACAGCTTCTCCGGTCCATTTGATCATATCCAGAGTTACATTCAGTTGAATAGGTAAATAATAGCTGCCAGCAATTGAAAACGAAAGGCAACATCCAATCAAAAACCATGTAGGGTATAGTTAAAATACAGGCCTAAATAATGAAAGCAATGAAAACACATATGTTTAAATCAGCTTATCTATGACAGTAACCTATCTATATTTTAACAAAATAAAATAAAAGACATTTAAATGACAATGTTTTTCTCAACAGCCATTTTGGTAGTGTCAGTTTTGGATTAGAAGACCTAACAGCGGTGTTTGGACGCAAAAGATTCACCAAAAGATACACACACACACACACACACACACACACACACACACACACACAGTTTATTTTCCTGGGTGGTGTTTATGCTGCCCTCAGGTAGGCTTAGCTAAGACCTATCCCCTGGCTCTGAATAATGAAGTCAACTTTTGTTGCCCAATTCACAGTAGCAATTGGGCAACAAAAAAGTACTGTGAATTGTCGCCCAATTCACAGTAGCATATTACGTGATCCCTTCAGCGGGATGTGATCCGTTAATGTAGGCCATTGCCATACAATAAAGTTGACTTTAATTTGGGCCCACAGAAGTTAACCTTCTTTATCTGATGCAATGTTAAAACGATGGGTTTTTTCGTCCTGCCCTCGCCCTCCGAAAGATGGTCCCGCTCTGACGTTAAGTACGTAGTCCTGTTAAGGTTTTATAGGAATCGTTGTATAAAATGCAACTATTAAAAACATATTTTACGTATTTCTATCGAAATAAACAACATAAAAACAGTGTGATCTACGTCGGCCCAGTGGAAAATATTTAATAAATTACGTCGGGGTAGCCTGTATACAACGCAGGGTCTGGTCTAGAATCTATATAGTCTGTTGAAAAACAATATATCTATTTATAGATTTCATAATATGTAACCTATTAACAATTTTGGCAAGGAACGGAACCTTGTTTTTGGAAGGTTTCCAAAGCTTCTGTGGTTCTCAGCGATGCTGTGCGGTTGTTAAAGTGTAGTCTATTTCCTAGGTTGTCATTAGACCCTGCCCTCCGTATATCACCGTATTGACGTGTTATTAGCAAATGGGAGCACCAAGGGCCGATCCTTCGCCTGAAGAGGTCATTCTGACTACAGTCGCCACTTGTTGGCAAAACCTTCGGCGCTTCAAGACTCGATCACCTCGAATACATTTATACACATCATTATTCTGTTCCCTTCAATCGAGACACGGATCTCGATGTTGAATCAGGATACAGGAATACTCCCGCATCCAACACTGAAAGGAGATACTTTTTGAACTGTTTGATATTTCGGTCTGATCTGACGGGTGAAGAAGCATGGTTGATGACACCAGTATAGAAACTAAATCTGCGTTGGTAAGCATCACGTCCTGTTTCTTTGCTAACAATGTTGATTGATTGGGATGATTATTATAACTTCATGCAATCGAAGATGTTCTACATAGATATTGAGTTTTGTTATTTAGTTTTATTCAAGGCTCGGTCAATTTACTGTAACTGTAATTATTAATTATTTTTTACTGTATTAAAAGCACAGTTAGGCCAGCAGTAGGCTATATTTACTTTTACAGAACTTTTCATTTAACGCTTTTCAATACAATGACATGGACGTTTGGTTTGTGTATGTTGGCTAGTTATTCAGGTTAATGATTTTGCCACATATCCTACAGTCTTTTTTAATCTCTTGTTCTCGGCTCCGACTTTTTATTTGTCACCACGGTCAGCAATGGAATTCATTGTACGTCGGAACAATCTATCTAATAATTACGTCAATCTGATCTAACATTTTATTAGCCTATCAAGTTATTTTTAGTCCCCTGGAAGTTTTTAGTCCGCACTGACTGGAACTTTCTGACTTCCAGTCAGTGCGCTCTCCCTTACATTCGTTCTGACGGGTTCTTTTTACCCCATCGCGTTCACAGCAAGCTGCGTTCTCCTCGGTCCCGTTCTCCTCCGCCAGCAACCTCCCCCTGATCGTCTCTTCTGCCTCGACACACAGCCACGTCCCCGGCTCACACTCACAGTCCCACCAGCCCAGTAGCGGAGGCATGAAGCTAGAGGCAGTAATGGAAAACCTTCAGAGACAGCAGGCTGTCCGCCTGGCGCTGGAAGAAAAGCTCCGGCAAGCAGAGAAAGAAAAAGATCTACGATCCATGGTGGAGTCTCAGAATCAACAGCAAGCCCTTGCCTTTCGCCACTACCAAGCGGTGGTCCGGGGCGCTTTTGCGGGGGGGGGGGGAGCCTCATCTCGACGCCCGCAGGCATTCAGACAGAGTGGATGACTCGGATGTGGACGACGATCAAGAGGGAATGGACCGCGGTGTGGACGACGAAGACCGGGATCTGGACGGGGATGACATGGACCACGAGGGAGTCGTGGAAGACGAGGATGAGGAAGACATGGAGGGTGCTCTCAGCCACTACCAGCCCCGCCACCCCATGCATCCGGGGGCGGGACACTCTCCAAAGGACACCCCTGTACAGCTCATGTCCAGAGTCCCGCCGTCCTTCGCTGCGCCCCGGCAGTCGGAGTCCCCGGGTGGGATGGCACCACAGTCTCAGCACCATGAATGGACGTACGAAGAGCAGTTCAAACAGGTAAAGCTGACCTCTAATACACAATAACTTGTTATGAAACTTAATCCAATAAACGCTAGCCTGACTGAACTAACATTTCTTGATAACAAACCCATCTCGTTACCAAAGACGTATTCGCCAGCTAGTAACTTTCTGCACTCTTAAAACCTGTCTCGAAAAGCATTCTTTGGCTGTCCCAGTGGGGAACCATTAACCTTTCTGAGTTCCAGGTAGAATCATTTTAGGTTCTAGGTGCTCTCCACAGAGAGTTCTACATGGAACCCAATATGGTTCTATTTTGAACATAAAAGGGTTCTCCAACAGGGAACCCATTTGGAAACCTTTTTTCTTTTTCTAAAAGTGCAAGTCCAAAAGTGTAATTGAAAGTATGTTTTCAGTGATGGCTATATCTTCTCAAGATGATTTTCAGACCGTTTTGACGTTTGCACTCCAGAAATGACCTTAGCTGTTTTTTTAGGCCTCCAGTCTGTATGGTCAACCTACACTAAACTTCTACACATTTCTTGTTTATGTTGAACATGGTCTCTCTCTCTCTGTGTCTGTGTGTGATGCTGTGGAGCCTGGTTCTCCTCTCCATGGCCTCCTGATAGATGTCTCAGCCTTAGGCTTCACATAGTTGACATGCAGCTTCCATATGGAAGGCCTGTGCAGAAAGAGAATATATTTTATGTTGCTTTTATGTGTCACGTGTCTGTGTATTTATTTGATATTTACAGGCAAGCTTTACTAGCTCCTTTTTTTGACACATATTGGTATTAATATTTTATTTAATATACATTAATGTAGTTTTTTTTGTTTATAAAAGAATTCAGCAGAGAAATGAATAACGTTTTTCTCCTGCCTATTATAGAGTTATTACTAACACATTTTATCTTCATACATTTTTATAAGCCTGTATTGATTACAAATAATAGTGGACTTATATATTTCATGAACCAATTATTGTTGGAGTATTGGCTTTAATGTTGATTAAAGACAAGAAAATAAATGAATGGTTTTGTAATGTGGCATGTTCATAAATATATTTATATATTTGGTGACTAAAGAAAAACGTCCTGTTCTGAATCAGCTCTAACCCCTAGTCAATACGTTCCTTTTCACAACCAATATCCTTCAGATTGATATCTGTCTAGATCATTCCAATTCACCAGAGACTGCCTGCTAGGTCAGCATAGATCTATATTTCAGAGTGAATGTGTATAGGCATGTCATGCTTTATTTATGTCAGATCATTCAGAGACTTCCTTAAATGTGATGTGTACATTAGGGCCATGCATTAGTCCTGCATTAAGTAACCTAAGGAATGGAAATGTGATTCAAACCCATGAAAAAGAGACACAGATTGAGTACTATGAGGTAGAAGATGTACAATGTTACTCTTCGGAATCGATAGTTTATTATACAACATTGTACATCCCCAGTTCAGGGGATTAAATTGTGTATTTCTGTACAGTATATTCCCGTATTTGGTAGTCAATGTACAGTTTCATATTGCATAACTCTAAAATATATTGTCTAAATTAAACAAAATCCAATACTGTTTAATGATATAGTAATATAGTTATAGTAATATGTTCAGAAACACACTCAAACCCAAGTCTTTGCAAGGCTTTGCCAAAAATCAATCAGTCAAAATGTATTTTACAAAGAGGTTTGCCGAAAACAAACCTCTGTTTTCAGGTATGACTAACGTTTGTAATAGTTCACTTGATTCAACAACAACATTAAAACATATTTTCTCTAGGCCACTTTAAAGAGAGCCGTGTTGTTCTGGACGGGCTGGTACAACGGGTCATTGGGAGACCAATGATCACTGGGCGGTAATGGTCATAGGACAATAAAAGGATGCTTATGGTGTCTGAGTAGACCCGCTGGAGCCAGTCGACTAAATGTGTCCAGAGTTACAACACCAGATTTAGGGCCGACCAGAGGAGGCATGTGCTAACTGTGTCTTTGTGAGGCAAAATGTGTGGCGTTTTGGAGTTTAGATGTGACAACAGCGGAACCAGTGTACCGAGAAGTGTAATTTGACGTTAACGCGAAAGACGTACGTCACTGCTGAGTCATAGGTTATTCCGAAGTAGGCCTTCTTCTGTTGACCTGATGTAGACATTCTTACTCTGAAGTAGGCCTTCTTCTGTTGACCTGATGTAGACATTCTTACTCCGAAGTAGGCGTTCTTCTGTTGACTGACAAACAGGCAAAAGAAAAATGCTGCTTTTGTGAATTAATTTCTATGGATGAAATGAACAGAGTAGATTAGAATAGAATATACAATTATGTATTGTTTTTGACTTCTGACTTGTTACAGTTTCGGTAGAGCTTGCTTGGGTCAAGCTGCAATTTTTTATTCTTTTAAACGGGACACCACATCACTTGTACAACAGGGCCTGTATTAAATGAGGGGATCAAATGTCTAGAGAAAACAGTATATCAATTCCTTGTTATCAGGCTGTCATAAAGTACAGGCTGTAAAAACACAGGGCAAAATAAATGAAACAGTGAAAGTTTTAGATTGAGGTGAGAGAGAGAGAGAGAAGATTGCGTAGAGTTTTGGCAGAAGGACAGGAAATGCAGAAAACTAGGCCTGGTTGCATTCCAGCCTGGCTCACACCCAAAAATGTCAGGATCTTCCTCTCTGGAAGCAGTGTGTGAGAAGTGTGTGTCTGGGCATGTGTGCTACTGAGTGTGTGTGTGAGCGAGCATGTATGTTGGCTTGCAGCCAAACCATTACAAAACAGCAACAAACTAAGTCTTATACACACACACACACACACACACACACACGCACAGACAAACAAACACACACACACACACACACACATATACACAACCACATTCACAAGATGAAGGTAGTGAAGAGAAGAAAATAATTTAGAGGAAAAAAGTTACAAACTAAGGGTTTATAGCCATGTGGCCTCAAATGAATAAATTAAAATACAATTACCTGAATGTAGAAATGACATTCTAGAGCAACAGAGTGTCCTGTAATATAGAGCAACAGAACATATGATTTTTTCTGTAATATAGAGCAACAGAAAATAGTACCTGTCCTGTATCAAAGAGCAACAGAACGTAGTTCATGTTCTGTAATATAGAGCAACAGAACATTGTACCTGTTCTATAATATAGAGCAACAAAACATAGTACCTGTTCTGTAACATAGAGCAACAGAACGTAGTTCGTGTTCTGTAATATAGAGCAACAGAACATTGTACCTGTTCTATAATATAGAGCAACAGAACATAGTACCTGTTCTGTAATATTGAGCAACAGAATGTAACACCTGTTCTGTAATATAGAGCAACAGAACGTAGTTCCTGTCTAGTAATTGTCAACATTCAGGCTGTTATA
>JACXGI010021531.1:0-10099 GCA_016801175.1 Esox masquinongy | reverse complement strand
GTATTTATGTGCTCTATACAGTGACACAGAGAGTCTATTGAGCTGTTGTCATACGGTTCGAGAGCCATATATATTTGAGTATCATCGGCATAGCTGTGGTAGTTAATGTTGTTGTTCTGTAGAATTTGGCCCAGAGGTAGCATATAGAGATTGAACAGAAGCGGTCCGAGAACTGATCCCTGTGGAACTCCGCATGTCAAAGCCACCCTATCAGATTCATGATTACCAATGGTGACAAAGTATCTCCGGCCATCTAGATAAGATCTGAACCAATCAAGGACTGTCCCGGAGAGTCCTACCCAATTTTCCAGCCTATCTATGTGTTCTATGATATACAGTGTCAAATGCTGCACTGAGATCTAATAGAACCAGAACTGTTATTTCATCAGAATCAGTATTCAGCCGTATATCATTTAAAACTTTAATCAGGGCCGTTTCAGTACTGTGGTGAGGTCGGAAACCTGACTGAAATTTGTCTAAGAGACTGCTTGAGGTCACAAAATTGCTGAGTTGACTGAAGACAACCTTCTCAATGATCTTGGCTATAAAAGGGAGATTTGATACAGGTCTATAATTGTTCATTATAGATGCATCCAGTGTTCTCTTTTTTAATAGTGGCTTAATGGCAGCTGTTTTTAGAGACGTTGGAAAAATGCCTGATTGCAGAGAGCTATTAACTATTTGCTGTAGGTCCATTGTTATAGAGTTAAAAATTGTTTTAAAAAGGTCCGATGGCAGTGTGTCGAGACAGCAAGTGGAAGCTTTAAGATGCCGAACTACTTCTTCTAGGGATTTTTGATCAATTGTATTAAAATGCGACATAATAACCAAGTTGTCTTGGTGGTCGTGGTGACGGTATAGTGTCCTTGTTAGACTGTGTAGTATTGATGGTCTGTCTAATACTTATAATTTTTTCACTAAAGAAACATGCAAATTCATTACAGTTCACAGTGGACATGAGTTCTGATGCTATCTGCTTTATTGGGTTTGTAAGATTGTCGACCATGACAAATAGAGTGCAGGTATTGTTGATATTCTTGTTGATCATTCCCGATAAATGTTGCTGTCTGGCCCTGCGTAACTCATTGTTGAAGCTACCAAGGCTTTGTTTATAGATGTCATAGTGAATTTGAAGTTTAGTTTTCCTCCACTTACGTTCCACTTTCCTACATTCTCTTTTCAGGGCACTTACCATCATGGTGGTTCTCCATGGTGTTTTCTGTTTGCTCATAGTTTTCTTTACCTTTACCGGTGCAACACGATCCATGACATTCAATATTTTAGCATTAAAATTATCCAGGAGTACATCAACTGACTCAGCACTTATTGTTGGAGAGATAGCTATGGCTTCCATAAACCGAGCATTGGTACTCTCATTAATGTACCTTTACCTGACTCCATCCATTTCTAAAACAGATGACAACTTTAACATGCATTCAACCAAATTGAACTGACATGAAAATCAACCCACTGCGTTGAGTCAGTGCAAGGTTTTTCTGGTTGCATCATTCTACCATGTTCCCACTGAGCCCGAGTCTCACCCCTTCTCTTCCATCCAGTTCCACCACCGGAGGAGAGGAACAAGCTGTGGATGGTAGAGGCGGAGATCTCCCCAGAGATGATGAAGAGGAAGAAGAAGAAGAAAAAGAAGAGGAAGAAGGAGGCGCGTCCCACGGAGGAGCTGGCCGAACACCAGGGCTACCGCCAGCGGGAGTTTGGCGCCAGCTCGGTGCCTCGACTACCCAAGCTGCCCGGCCATCGGAGCCTGGTGGCCAATCTGAGGCAGCACCAGGAGGAGGCTGAGGACGTCCTACCAGGCTCGTACCCAGAGTCTAGGCCCTCTCATCCCCTGCCCCACCAGGGGAGGTATGGAGGAGACCGCAGGTACGCTGACCTCAGTGACCTGCCAGAGGATCTGGGTCTGGGCCCCCGCTGCCGGCCCGAACTGGCACCCCATTCCTCCTGGCAGCACAGGGACGGGTTCCGCTACTCCGGGCCAGTGGATCATATGGCCGGGGGATCTGGTAGGACTGCTCATGTGGGGAGGTCGCAGGGGGGTCAAAGGAAGGCAGAGTGGGGTCAGATCCACTCTAGAACCAACCTTATGGAGGCAGAGCTAATGGACGCTGACTCTGACTTTTAGGAGAGACCGTGTATGGTTGTGGGTTTTTCTGTTTTTTCGTAAGTGTGTCTTTAAGTGTGAAGTGCTGGATACTCACGCTTACAGAACTGTCATAACGACTCCCAACAGTCAGGATGGAACGGGACTCGGGTCAAATGAATAGGTCAGATCTGTTTTTTCGGAAGGGAAGAGCTAGGAAAGGAGAATGGGGATCTCATCGGGTCAAAGGTGAGTTTCACGAAAGCCTCTTTGCTAACAAGACACTTTTCCTCAACAGCCTATACCCACAGTATGTTCCCAATGAAATGCCTTTACACATTTCAACCTTGACAATTTTCCTTAAATTAACTGAGCATTATTTGTTGAATGAAGCACTTTGCTGTTTATATGCGGTCAGGGTCAATAGGTGACACATTACCTAGAAAGCGTTTTGGGGACCTCACCAAAAGGCCAGTAAGTGCTAGGTGTGTGTTACTGAAAAATAAGGATACGCATGGCAGACACAACCACCCAGGTTGCAACAAGTAACTTCTGTTGTCATTTTGTTGAATGCCCGCAGTAAAGAGGCAGCTCTGTTCAGACGGCCTTGGAACCCAGTCACTGACTTAGTCCTGGTTCACTGTCTCTGAATCAGACGTCACGATTGTTGATTTCAGATTGTATTCCATTTATCAAATTATTCCTCCAGGGGTGTTGCCCTTCCCTGAGTTATGTAATGCATAATATAAATACTTTAAAGTGGCTCTATCACTGTCTACTTTCCATTGTCATAACTGGCATTAAGAAAGTCGACAGGTAAAAACAAATCCATGTAGACATGCTCCACGTTGCCTTCAACTTGTCTGTTAAAAAGCTTTAACAGATCTGTGAAAAGGAGAGGAAGCCTCCGTAGATATTTTAGACCCATAGTCCCTTCTGATGCAGAATCAATCAGGCTCCGGAAGTCTTTTTATACCTTTGTCAACTAAAAATATATGACTTTACTTATTGTTTTTATATTGCCAGGTGCAATCACACAAAAGTTACGTTTTTTAATCGAAGGACAATAGAATGGATTTGTTTTTGTATCAGTTTAAATGAAATACACAACTGAGTCTTAAGTGTTCTTTCGCATGTTGTATCATTTCAGTTGGATTTTTTTTTTGTACAATTGTAATAAAAAGGGTTATTTTTTTACTGTAGAATGTAGTTTCCACATTATTTTCTACTCAATTGTACATATTTCATAGATAGCCTTCCTTGGCCTCTTTGATGCGTTTACTTCTATTTAGAGTGAACATGCTATATGTATATTACATCACATTGACCTGGAGTAAAGAAAAACACAGTTTATTGCATTTAAGTATTTGCTTCAGTTTTTATATGAACACATCTTGTGCTTATCTCTATGTGCAGTGCACCTATTCATTGTGACCTAGAATACAGTATGTCCATAGCTACGTTCACCACAGTTTAGAAATACAATTTTAAAAAATATAGTTCTGCTTTGAAATTGTCCCCCTTTAACAGAAACTAGCAAACATTTAATTTCTAACTTCCCATTTCCCCATAAGTTATTTAATATAATGAACAATGTCAGCATAAAGACTACGATAAGTGGATGGTTTGGTCGGGTTCGATCATTTTTGGTTTATTGTCCCAGCTCTGTTCAGTATTATAATAGTCCTTTTAGCTAAAGCTCATTATTTTGTTTTGAAAGAGCCAAGTAAATGTGCAGTGTGTAGCAGAAAAGGTTATTTATACAATTGCTATGTCTGGAAGATAAGTTAAACTGTACAGGAATTCAAATGAAAAACCACTGTAGTGTTTGATTCATGCATTTCTTTCACCATTATTGCAAAACAAATGTAATTTGCTGTAAAAAATATACATTTGTGAAAAGATTACAAGAGAAATATCAAGTGGTGCCTATATTTTATACTGTATGAACTGGAATATTTCTCATGATGGACACTGACCAGACCGTTTATTCAAAGGGACATATTTATGTTCCACTTTTTGATGTATAGCATTGTGAACATTCTGAGAGTTTTGATTGGCTGTTGAATATATTTTAATCCAGGCCATCTGTTTGTGGGTTCTTTGTATAGTCTGAACCCATTTCTCTGTTGTCAATGCAGCCTAGTGCTGTTTCTCTCCTCATTTATCTTGAACAAAGAATTGTATCACTTTTATTGTGCAGATGTATGTTTATATGTAAATAAAGGAAGCCTACAATTCTAGTTATTTATATTTCTTATATATTTATTATATTGACATTTTCCCTCGTCGGTTCATTGAGAACACATTACTTACATTAATCACCTAATTATTGGCTCAATTATGGTTAACTGCCTTTCTTAGGGGCAGAATGACAGATTTGTCACTTTGCGGGCTCTGGAATCTAGCTATGTTTTGGTTACTGGTCAGTTCTAACGATTAATCTACCTGCAGTTCTTTAATTGCTTGATTTTAGAGCCTTTATTAAGGTGTTTTTGAATTTAAAAAGTAGGCATATATGCAGGCAGATTAATCTTGGTCTTCAAATATTACTTTAATTGGTCTTCAAATATTACTTTAATTACACACATTATTTTACATTTTTTCCTAATATCATATTTATAAGTGTACAACTTTTTTATAACCCTGTCTACTGTGTACATTAGGGGCCGTCTGAACAAGTGAAAGTACATTTCCGATTTAGTCCCCACCCCCAGTGAATTACATTTTACCGGTCTATCCTGGGTTATTTCCTGTGTTTTGGGAATCATGTTACCTTTGACCTAAGGCGCTAACTCAGCAGGTCTGCAACAGTATTGATCCAATCATATCCACAGATAAAAGAACACTTTAGATAATTTTAAAGCGTAAGCATCTGACAGTCCGGCAGTCATTAGGATGATAACCTTGTCCAAATAGGCTGCATGTAAGTAGACTCCTTTTTCCAGGCCATACATCAATACGTTCCTGATCAATTTTTAGCTAGATTTTTATGTAGTACCTGGCACATACAGTGTAAATCTCCTGAGCGTCTGTTGACTTCTGTCTCCTTTCTAGAACAGAGTTCTCTCTCCTTTCTAGAACAGAGTTCCCTCTCCTTTCTAGAACAGAGTTCTCTCCTTTCTAGAACAGTTGGATCCTTGCACAAGTGACGGTTGAATGCTCAGGTTACTCCAAGAGGTGTGTTGTGGAAATTCTAATGAGAAACGCTACAGAGACTGTAGATTCTACTCACAATTGAAGCTTTATTCAAGATTGGCAAACCTGGAGTAGTTAACAACACTCTCAGTGGAGGTCAAAAACTCCCCGTCCAATGTTGAGCTCAGGCCTATATACGTTCAGTACAGCCCACCGTGTCCCCCTTCCCATGCATGGTTAGTCTACATGTCTCACAAGCTGTTCTGCAAAGTTTGACATAACAAGATGTCTACAGCCTTTCAGAAGTCAGCCAAAACTATACTTATCTGCTGTAGGCACATCCTGTACAAATGAGCAGAGCAGAAACAACACACACACACAATGGCCTTACTCAATTACTTGATTATACCTATAATTTCCATTTAACATAGTAATGAGCAACATGATTTCACTGTACTATGGAATAACAAAATTTCCACCACAGATGACATTCAAAATGCTGATTTAGTCTCCTTTCTCCATCACTGCCAGTGTCCCATACAAGTCAAGGATGATGTATCAGATAACATTTTCTAACGTTCTTGTCTTTTGAGGTTCTAGTCATGAAATCTAGGCATCGGCACAATGACTCGCTCCTTGCAGGAAGTTGCTTCAATAGATTGAGGACAATATTACCTAACAAGGAAGTGGCACAGTTCCCGTTACTGGTCCTCTCATTCCTGGACTTCAGAAACTCACTGCTGGTAGAGATTCATGCTTGTTCCATGAAACCCCTGCAACTTTTCTGGAATGTTGCAAGCTGCCTAGTTTTCAACCTTTACAAGTTATCTCGTGTCACCTTGCTCAGATTGCACAGGTCATGATAGTATGAGTGTTAATGAAGTCTCCTTAGCAGACTGGTAGGATTGCTCGGAACATATTCCTACCAGAAATGAATTCATTTATGGCCTAGGGTGACGGACAAACTAAAAGCTGTTGTCTATGTGAAAATGCACTACTGTAGCATATGTTCGAATCCAGCCAACTGCTCTTTTGGGGAGCATTCTCTCTTCTGTATTTCACAACTTTCCTGTTCAATAAAGTTTAACCTCCCCGTATAAACATATATAGTTTTTTTGCTTTGGTAAATTAATACAAACCATACCAGAATAAATTCACACAGTATATTCTATAATAAACAGCATATGCCTGAGCTATGAATTTGATTTTCAAACAATTAAGTTGAAATGTCTTTTGATTGGGCATTACACAGATTCACTACACATCCCAGAATGCAGTCAATTGAAGGATGACATGTCGAGGGTGATGCTCAAAAATACCACGGGTTGTTTGAATTACATGCATGAATGAAATCTCTCAGGGAGAAACTGAGAGAAAAGGGAAAACGCTGGCAAGTTTTAAGTGTATGGAAATTATTATCAAACCAATGTCCCAGATTAAAACCCCTACCGCTGATAGACATAGGCGGAGGTCCAACGCTGAAAGTTCAGGTAAGAAATTTTAAACTTGTTTTCTGTCTATTTGCTAAAACCGAACTAACGGTTGGTTTACAGAAACGCACACACGCCACTCGCGCTTTTGCAGCGTTATATTCTCTTTGTTGCTGACTGTCGTTCATAAGACAGTACACCTCAACATATGGTCAACTGATTTTTGTTAGACTGAAAACCTTTTTTTCTTTTTTTTCGGTTAGTGTTCAGTATCTTTGATTAAAATTACCTGTAGGCCCATGGGAACCCCTTTTAAGACGCTTTAATTAAGCATACATGTAGGATAATCAGGGCTCAAACATGAAGTTTCAGGTAGCCTACAATTATTGGAAATTCAAATTTTCTGTCATTTTTCCATGATAAAACTGCTTGCGAAAAAGTTGTCTGTGAAAATACCTGCCTTATGTTTTAAGTATGCGTCAAACTTCTTTTTTTACAGCAGTCATTGTGCAGTGCTGGATGCAGTAACTGCATCCAAAATATATCACAGTTGACTGCATTTCTACTGTACTTCTACTGCAACCTTTTTCCTGAGGGGCACTAAAACTGTGGTAACTGTGGTATTTTGGACACAATTTCAGCATGCTACTACACTCTGAGTGCAATAGTTTTACCCAAACGTTAGTTTTTAAAACAAAATCCTTTAGAAAAAGATTTGAAACTACAGTGAAAGTGCAGTAATTGTAATCAGCTGTGGTATTTGATGCAGTTATTGCAGACATTCTGAAGTGACAGGCCTGCTGCACTCTAACTGCAGTTGTTTTTTGTAAACGTTTAGATAGCAGTTTAGATGTCGAAGCCAACTCTGAGAATAGTTTAAGCACTCTTAGTATCACACATTTAGTGTTGTCAGGAGCTAAGGTGGATTTGGAAAACATTAGGGGGAAATCTCCGTTACATGACTTCGGAATAAACAGTTTCCCTTAAGTTGACTCATTTTTTTTCTTTGATGATGGGAGCTGTGACTGATTGTTTTGATCCACTGTCTGCTTTTAATTATGGAAGTTGCATGACTATGATGTCACATGTCCATATATTTTCCCTTCCCTTTCTATCCCCTTGTCTGGTCAGGAGTCTTGGCCAACCTGCCGTCTGTCTTTAAGAGCAGATTTTGGATGGGTTGGTGTACTTTGTTTAGTGGGGTGGAGTGGAGTGTTGATAAATGGGCCGGTGTGGAGTCCTCAAGTGAGAAATGGTCCAGTGTGTCAGAAATGCCAGGGGAATTTGTAAACATCTCCTGGACTTTTCCTAGCCACTGTGCATTCTTGTTGTTACTCCTTGGGTGTAAGGCTGGATGTCTGTATTTGTTTGTGACAACTGCACTTCGGACATTTATTCTGAAGAAAAGAGAAACCAGAACATTGTTCTTGGTTGCATTACTTTCTGTTATTTATTCATTGCAGCTTACGTATTGGGGCCTTGGGGTCAATACGAAAGCATCAGTAAGCAACCAAAAGTGACGCGTGTAAGAAGTGTGCTGGTTTCTCTTTCCTTCAGATTGATATTACCTTTAGAGACCAAGCACCTTGGTTCTTTGACAAGGGCATTATAAAATACATGTGATTGATTGAACTTAGGAAATGACAGGAGCCTGCTGCATTGTAACTCTTGTGATTTCTCATATGTAAGACAGGAACATTCGTTGGACTTTTCTTGGCATAGCGGTTTATCTTGCTCGCCTCATAGTGGTTAATTTTAACGGCTGGCACCATAAAGGCTGTGTATTTGTCCACTGACTGACTGGTGAAGTCCATGGAGAATGGGATTAGTCACGACAGTCCTGCAGTCCTATGTGGTGGGATAAGTGGGTGTCCCTGCATGTGACCATCAGGAGCTTTTCATTAGTCTCACACTGGTTCAGCACAAGTGATGGAGAAATAATCCACGTCTGTGAACTCCAGTGACATCGAAGTGAAGGCTACGTTTCATGTCAGTGTTTGTGCCATCAGACATCCCTTGGGACCATGACCTCAAGCTCTACCGCCGTACACCACATTGTGACCGGCTGTGTTTGGGCACGGGCAGCCCGTTGGCTGAAACCCCCTCCCCAGATGTCGACTACCAATTCCAATACACCCCCAAATGCCTGTCCACACACCAAGGTGAGACCTGTCCCGGGAGCACATACTGTCACAACCGCCATCCAGTGTCACATGCTAGCGTGGTGCTCTTCTTTACCCACAAGCCTCGTTACAGCCGATACCATTGCTGAAGTTGAGTCAAAGATATGAGAGGAAGCAAGACATCCCATTTGGACACTTATTTCTAGTTCAAATACAGTGAGTGAATGGAGTAGATCAGGACCCAGCCTCAAAAGCATTGGTGCTATATGGGAAAGCTTAAGCCGGCTATGACCGTTGTTTTAAAATGTTAACCTGAATGAGTGAGATAAGAAATAATTAAACTTTTGCAAATTTATTTCATTTTGGGCATAACCAGGCTTCCTTTCCACTCCATAATATTTAATTTGTAGTTTCTGTAAAACAACAATTGGTGTCATGGTCATACAACATTAGGATCAACAATACATTTAAAATTTGTCAAATTCAGAATGTTAATATTAATATTTATATTTGTCTATATTCTTATTAATATAAAGATCCCCCCCAGAAACCCGTCTCAATGAGGGGATAAAAACAGTTGTTGTCTTCTGCACTATACAACCAGTTCAGTAGATGTTGAGATGGTGTTACCTAGATTATGTTCTACAATGTACAGTGGATATAAAAAGACTACACACCCCTGTGAAAATGCCAGGTTTTTGTGATGTAAAAGAATGAGACAAAGATAAATCATGTCAGAACTTTTTCCACATTTAATGTGACCTATAATGTGAACAATTCAATTGAAAAACAAACTGAAATCTTTGAGGGGGAAAAATGAAAAATAAAAACCTTACAATAACCTGGTTGCATAAGTGTGCACACCCTCTTATAACTGGGGATGTGGCTGTGTTCAGAATTAACCAATCACATTCAAACTCGTGAAATAGAAGTCATTACACACCTGCTATCATTTAAAGTGACTCTGATTTATCACAAATAAAGTTCAGCTGTTCTAGTAGGATTTTCCTGACATTTTCTTAGTGGCATCTCAGAACAAAAGCCATGGTCCGCAGAGAGCTTCCAAAGCATCAGAGGGATCTCATTGTTGAAAGATATCAGTCAGGATAAGGGTACAAAAGAATTTCCAAAGCATTAGATATACCATGGAACACAGTGAAGACAGTCGTCATCAAGTGGAGAAAATATGGCACAACAGAGACATTACCAAGAACTGGACGTCCCTCCAAAATTGATGAAAAGACGAGAAGAAAACTGGTCAGGGAGGCTTCCAAGAGGCCTACAGCAACATTAAAGGAACTGCAGGA
>JACXGI010021530.1:0-10099 GCA_016801175.1 Esox masquinongy | reverse complement strand
AACATTGGATCATTCAGAGATCCTCACTGAACTTCTGGAGAGAGTTTTCTGCACTGAAAGTAAAGGGGCTGAATAATTTTGCACGCCCAATTTTTCAGTTTTTTATTTGTTAAAAAAGTTTGAAATATCCAATAAATTTCGTTCCACTTCATAATTGTGTCCCACTTGTTGTTGATTCTTCACAAAAAATTACAGTTTTCTATCTTTGTTTGAAGCCTGAAATGTGGCAAGAGGTCGAAAAGTTCTAGGGGGCCGAATACTTTCGCAAGGCACTGTACACAACCACACCCAGCATTTACACTAGAATGTAATCCCCCTGTATTTATATCATCTTATGCCTTACCCCACTCCCCAAGGTCATCTGGGAACAGGAGCGTGTGCCTATCTGGATCAAACCCTACAAGATCCTGGTTATCTCCTCTGACAGCGGCATGATTGAACCCATAGTCAATGCAGTGTCCATCCACCAGGTGAGAATGCTCAGGGAAGCTGGCATCAAATCACACGCAAAAACAAAAGTTAGAAAGCGACTACTTGAGACTGCATTACTCTTGCAGAACCCTTTCCCCTTCAGCCAGCCAGAACAACAACTTCCTTCCAGGCATCAGTGTCATGCAATGTTTAAGGTTCTTTGATGTTCCTCGCCAGGTGAAGAAGCAGAGCCAGATGCCTCTGTTGGACTACTTCCTGCAGGAGCACGGCACCCACACCACTGAGGCATTCCTCACGGCCCAGCGCAACTTTGTCCAGAGCTGTGCTGGCTACTGCCTCATCTGCTACCTGCTGCAGGTTAAAGACCGGTATGACCGCATCGACCCACGCAGCGTTTTCTCGTTCACTCTTTTCTCCTCTTTCATTCCGTGCATTCTGTTTACTGTAATGTTCACTCCAATCTCGCCCTTACTCTTTCGTTTCCGACCATTTCTCCTCTCTCACCTCTGTCCCGTGCGATTTCTCCTCAGACACAACGGCAACATCCTATTGGATGCCGAGGGCCACATCATCCACATAGACTTTGGCTTCATCCTGTCTAGCTCGCCCCGCAACCTGGGCTTTGAGACCTCCGCGTTCAAACTCACCAGCGAGTTTGTGGATGTGAGTTTAATGACAGGAACCGGCAGCGAGATCAACCCGGGGGTGGTAACATTGGAGAGCAGCTATGGCTCTGAAGCATCTAGTTAACCTCAAGTCAACGCAATTATATCCGAGTCGTGACGCTGACGGGGGATATTCGTTCCTTTTTCTAGGTGATGGGTGGTCTGGACGGAGACATGTTCAACTACTATAAGATGCTGATGCTGCAAGGCCTGATAGCGGCACGCAAACACATGGACAAAGTCATCCAGATAGTGGAGATCATGCAACAAGGTTCAACTACGTTTTGGAAATAGTTTATAGAGAGGACGGGCAAAGCTCAGGCACAGTTAACGTGAAGGGGTGTTGAGCGGAGGTACAGCAGTGACAGTCCTGCTGTGTGCATTGGTCATGCAATTTTTGTCTGTTTTAATAATGTTGTTGTTGTTCTTTTTAAGCCTTTGTGTTAAGCTGTACTACACTGTGTCTCTGCCTAGGATCCCAGCTTCCCTGTTTCCACGGCTCCAGCACCATCCGCAGCCTGAAGGAGCGTTTCCACATGAGCCTGACCGAGGAGCAGCTGCAGGTACTGGTGGAGCAGATGGTGGACGGCTCCATGCGCTCCATCACCACCAAGCTCTACGACGGCTTCCAGTACCTCACCAACGGCATCATGTGAACAAGTGTGTGTGTGCGCGTGTGTGCGCGCGTGTGTGTGTGTGCGCGCACATGTACAGTGGATGTACATGGACTGGACTCACGGGCGCTTTCGGACTGGAGAGGCCACACCACTGGCAAAGACCACTCCTTACTAGCCTCTTTACGTCTCTACTGAGCGAATGTTTCTTTATAATTCTATTTCTAACAACCTCAACGCTTTGAACTGAAATCTTTCCCCACAGGATGTTTTTTTTTTTTACTTAGTCTGGAAAGTTTCAGTTAAGTTTTTCTTTCTGACCTTTCCTTCCCCATATTTCCTTTAGTTTCTGTAGTCTTTTGGCCCCTTAAATCTTGGAATTTGCTGTATTTACTTCAAGAAAAATGCTTCCCACTTCACAGTATGTAATGGTCCAGTTTCCCTGTGCCTCAGCAGAGATTCACAACAACCACCAGCCCTTTCATCCCTCTCACCCAAGAGTGCGGGGACATCTCCATATATATCACACACATCTATATTATTTTGGCTTTGTCATTTTCTCCGTCATTGAATGAACGCTCTTCCTGAAATACTTTACAAATGATTCAGTCGTTAGACCATTGTGATGACTGTTCTTGTCTCAAAATAAGACTTGGGGAGACATCCTAATACCCCCGGAGTGGGTTTGGACTTAGGTACAAGAAGCTCTATACAATGGTGTATCTCATGTCATATCTTTGTTTTTTTCTTGTCTGTTTATTATACATCGTTGTGTGTACAGAGGGATGGCACACTCAACTGTGAAGATGTATTTTGGCCTGGTTACCACTTTGGAAGAGGTGAAGAAAGAAAAGCAGCCTACTGCTGTCTGTAGTCTGTAATGAGGCACACTACACCAGCTCTGCCAGCCTGGTCTGAACAGACAATAGAAAAGCTGAGAAAAGAAATACAGCCAGGACACTGGTGTGATGAAAGTACCTCAAAAGAACCTAGTACTTTGCAAAACCAGTGCAGGCTAAAACATGAAGAAAAGTGTCCATTTGACTAATGGTGTTGGATTAAACATTTCGGCATACTTTTACATTGAGGTTGATAAGAATAGAGTCCATAGACTGAACAATCTGTATGTCATTATGTGCTGGGTAAAGATGCAAATACTTTCCTTGCAGTTTTTTCTAATCCATTCATCTCACTAAAAGCTTGAGTTTCACCTGTTTCTTAAAAAAAACTTCTTAATGAGTAAGGAGAAACCATTTACAAGCCAAAATCCTAATTAACTTTCAAGTTTTTCTACTACGTTTTCTGTTTTTGCCCAACCTTGTATTTCTTTATGAACTGATATTTAATTGACCAGATCTTATGATCATGTGACCTCCCCTAACTTGTGAATGTTCCTATGTGTAATAAATTAAAGGTCCTTGTCTTAGGCTGCTGAAAATTTATCTGTGTATATATATTTTAAAAATGTTGTCATTATACCTGCTACATTTGCCTTAAATTAATTGGGTCATTGGCTATGAAAAAGTATTCTAATAACCTAGGAAGAAAAGAAAATGCCACTAGGTTGCGCTACTGCTTAACCTATCGTGTTAACACACCCACAATGCCAGAAGAGTACTCCCTTACCTGTCCTCACTTGTCGCTATTATTAGCGTCTTTCAATTGCTTAACAATCTGACCACACCTCCTTAAAAGTTAGGCAAACCTATTCTATCAGGTTTATGCACCAGGTGATTTATTTTAAAATTTTTATATAAGGACTATAACACCGAAAATGAAATGAACCTTTCTTAGATATGTAAGTAGGATATTAAGTTTGAGCTTCACCTGAGCTCGGGGCACTCCTTACTTAGCTCAAGATTTCCGTGGAAAGTGGATTTCTGAACTTTTACAGGAAGTAATACAAAGTCAAAATGGTAAGTAGCGTTTATCGGCATTTCTATTTCACCATCAGAAAAGTGTTTTTTCCAACATAAATCGTAAGTGTGAGCTATTCGGAATCGTGTGCTTTTCTGCCGACTAAAAGAATATGCAGCCCAAGAAAAAGTCGAATAGTCGGAATTTGTCTTACCCTGGTGGAGAGAAATGCTGCGAGATTGTGCACTTCTAAATCAACTTGAAAAGACTTAGCAATATTTAATCAATACGTTGTTTTTAATTGTAAATAGTTGATATTTTTCTGATCGGTAGGAGTCAAGTAACTGCTCAATTTTGCTTGCATAGACTTCCTTGGTGTGAACCGGTATCAGTGTCTACCTTTCATTCAGTCGGTTGGCTATCGATATGTTCAAGTACTGATTCACATCTTTACATGGCAAGAAGAGGTGGACAGATATTCACCTCAGTTCTTGCATCGGGCTTGGTCCTTGGTTATCCTATATTGTGGTTATGGCTGTGGATATACTGCTACTAATTTCAATTTCGCCTAAAATTGTACTATAGCCAACAACATTGTTTTGTTGTTCCCTGTCAAAATGTTAACCTGACTCAAATCAACCGGTAACAACGTGTCTGGGCAGGGTTATCCTCCATCACTTAACAAGCCCTGAGAGGACATGGAATGCTGAGTATTTCAGGAGATGATTTCAGAGGGCCTTTCTGTGACGTTATGCATGCAAAAGTATAACTGGTCACGTTCAGGAGGATGTCACACTGTGACGCCCTCTGCATATCTGTTCTTTATCTGCACTGATAGTTATGTAGACATGAGGACATTCCCATTTCTATACTCTTGCATTCTCGTCTCATTTTCGAAACGTAGGTCAGAGGGGAGGGACCTCTTGCTCTCTTATGCAATAGGTTTGTGAAGAAGACAAATTGACAAGACTTGAGGAGGATGAAATTTAAATCTCCCCATGGCTAGCAAACCACTAGTGTTCATCCTGTGACTTTGTTTGGTACTTCGTTTTTAAAAATGGCACAGAGTACTGGCTACTGTGTGAAATAGACTGCTGCAATACTCTTAAAACAGATCTGTTTTTAAAAGTGAAAAAAACTGTGACTAAACATTCACAAGGTACTTCCCTCATGGCATTAGTTCATATTGCCCATAAATGTCAGGAAACAACACATCTTGCACACTTCCTTCTTCATTCAACATTCTTTAGCTAATTTACTACCCATTATTATGTGAGGATATGACGATTACTTTACACCACTAATTAAAATAGGGTCATAGGTAGTAATAAAAACACTGATAATAATCATAATGTATAGCTGCCATCTTCAAGGTTTTAACCTGGTAGGAACACAGTTATATTATGAGAGCCATGTATTGTAGTTATATTGCTAATGGCTAATATGGCAGTAATCAACATTCATGGGATACGTGTGTACATTAACGTAAACCGTTGAGACATTTTGTCTTCAGATGTACCATTCCAAGTCATCCTCTTTTGAAATGGAACAGTGAACTGTGATTGTGTAATATTTCTTGCACCTTTTGTTGTGGACAAATTTTTATGGTTGGGTGGTGCAGTGAATTGTCTTAGGCTTTTTTTCTTTCAAACCGTAATGCCTAAATTAATGTTATTTGTGTCATATGTTTAGGTGGAATTCCCTACACACACAGTATGAAAAAGATATTCCGCAATACGATTTTAAGTGGCTCATTGCCTTTTGCGTAATGTGCTTAAGAGTGCACTTGAGATTGTCAGAGCCCGGCATATTTTGTTTTCCCTGCTGCCATCACATTACTGATGTTTCTGAATCGCACTCAGTCTGTGTTGTGAGTTAATGAGTAAATGGAAGTGTTTATTAACAGATGAGTTGAAAAGGAAGTAAAGTGGCTTGGATGGTTAAAAATTATGCATATTTGGGCTTCACATAGCTGAATATGTTAGAACTGCACAGGCATGCAATAATATTTTTGTCTCTTTCTGTCTGTCCCTGTTTCTTTTTTTTCTGTATCAGGGGAGCAAGGAGCGCTACCACTGGCAGACCCAGAATGTTAAGATCAGCGGGGTGGATGACATGGTCCTCCTCTCCAAGATCAACGAGGACGCCATCACTGACAACCTTAAGAAAAGATACATGGATGACTACATTTTTGTATCCTTCAACACACACACACACACACACAAACCTGTGATCATTAGGCTTACATTAGCCTGTTGTTACGAGATTAGCCATAATGACATGCTTTAAAACAGTGTACAACAACATGGCAGGAAGATGTTTGTGTCTCAGCAGTCACATTTACAGGCCACTAGCTGTAACGGTGTAGCCAACAGCGCTAATCTCCGATACGCCTACACACATCAGCACCATATCGGCCCCTGATGTATTATTAATGTGTTGTCCAGCTTTCCTTAACGTAGATTCCTCAGACCTACATAGGATCCGTACTGATCTCCGTCAACCCCTTCAAACAGCTTCCCTACTTCACGGACAAAGAGGTGGAGCTTTACCAGGGAGCAGTGAGTATTACTCTAAACACATGCTAATCCCGTCGGATTATCTGTCTGCACCTAGCAGTTTCAGGATTTCTTTTCACCATTTTTTTTCTAGATTGAATGTATGAAATGCAGATTGTTTAGTAGCGCTTATCAATAGGTGAGGCAAAGTTGGCCACTCCGACTATCACTCTGATTTCCTTTTCATTCGCAGTTAGTCGGTCATTGTTTACCTCCCTTTGGCAACTGCGCGTTAATGGATAACCACCATGGCTTTCTGCTGTAATGGGCCCTGGTCTAATAAACCAGTAGACGCTTGATTTACTAGAAACGTGTCACAATTATTATGCTCCTATAAAAACTTTAAATACTTTTTTCTGCTATGACATGCATCTTAGGTGCCGGATGCTTGATAGGATGTTATAGAAATCAAGTGGAATAACGCTTGCTCCTTCTGTACCAGGCTCAGTATGAGAATCCCCCTCATATCTATGCCCTGGCTGACAACATGTACCGCAACATGATGATCGACTGTGAGAACCAGTGTGTCATCATCAGGTCTGACCAGTCATCCTTCTCACAGGCATTCTGTCAATGTAGGGTTGGGGGATTGTGTAAGGACAATGAGTTAGGGTGTTGCCCTGTTTCACAAAGTTTCTCTTGTGTTTGCAGTGGGGAGAGTGGAGCAGGAAAGACGGTAGCAGCCAAGTACATAATGAGTTACATCTCCAAAGTGTCCGGAGGAGGTACCAAAGTCCAGGTATGAGGGAATCATTTTTCTGTCTCTCCCCCTATGTCTCTTCATTGTATAAGTTCTTATTTTTCAGACACGTTTCGGTGCATCAGTGTGTTTTTCCTTATTTTTTTCTTCTCAGCACGTTAAAGAAATCATCCTCCAATCCAACCCCCTGTTAGAAGCATTTGGGAATGCCAAGACTGTGCGCAACAACAACTCCAGTCGCTTTGTGAGTCGAACAAGCAGTTTACCACTTATGTACAGTGCTGTGAAAAGTATTTTTCCCTTTCAGATTTTCTCTAATATGTCATGTAGTTGCATATTTTTGTCATTTAATGTTTTCATCCATGTCAGCATAATGTTAGGGGGAACCTGAGTGAATAAATCACTTATTTCTAAACTAATTTATTTAACCAAGTTTTATGCAACACCTATACAACACTCCTCTGCGATAATGTAATTGTTGGTCCAGTACAAGTCAGTGACTGCAGTCCAACCCTTCCCTCTATATAGCAATGTGAGAGTCATCTCTCACATTGCTATAGAGACATTTTGGCCTATTCTTCCATGCAGAGCTGCTTTACCTCAGCAACTTTTGTGGGTTATTGAGCATGAATTGCTCGTTATAGGTCCTGCCACAACATATCAATTAGGGTTAGGCCTTGACATTGACTAGGCTATTGCCAAAATGTTTCATTTTTTGCTTTGAAATGCTCTGAAGTCGACTTGTATTTGTTTTGGATTATTTTCTTGCTGCATGGCCATTTGTGTTTCCGCTGCTCGATTATATTCAGACTTGAATTTTTGCTTCCTTTAGTGATTGCAAGTTTCCTAGGGCCTGAGGCATTAAAGTATTCACAAAACATCACCACCATGCTTGACCGTTGAAAATGGGTACATACTGTGAAATGCGGTGTTTGGTTATTACCAGAGATAACTGCACCTATATTGTCTAAAAAAGTCCTTGACTCATCTGTATCTCATTTTATAACATTCTTTCAGGAGTCTTGATGTGCTCTGACTTGTGCTTCCAGGTGCGTTTTGACAAACCTAGGTTTACATTTTTAACAACATGGGTCCCGTTATGTCTGATTGCTGTGTCAGGACCAGGACAACACTGAAATTCTGTCAGAGCAAATGTGTGTGGAAGAGTGGGTGAAAAATGCTCACATAACAATTTGAGAGCCTGATCAAAAACTACACAAAGCTTTTAGTTACGGTCGTTACAGCTAAAAGTAGCACAAACCGTTACTGAGTGCGAGGTGGCAATTCATTTTCATACTGGGGAATTCAGGATAGCATATCTTTGTTCATTAAGTCAATTAAATAATTCACTCAGGTTCCCTTTAGCTGATATTAGGTTTGTGTTGAAAATCTGATTACAGTGTCAGAAATACTCCCCACTAAAATCGAATTAACAAGGAGGCAATTACTTCTGAGGCACTGTAGTTCACATGCCATCACTACCTAGCGTGGGATCAGCGTCTCAGATTCAAGGTCTTACACTAGGATAAACACATGACTAGACGTTGACAGGAACTGATCCTGTAGTCCTCATTTCACTAATGCTAGTTAGCAGTTGTACAAAAGCTAGATAACCCGTTCCTTTAAAAATGTACATAGTGACCAAAACCATGGCATGCACAGGTTTATCCAACTCTGAGGATGTAGATAAATGGCATCATTCCCAAAATCCTGACTTACCCATTTAAAACGTTTTCTTTGTCGCCACAGGGAAAGTACTTTGAAATCCAGTTCAGCCGTGGAGGAGAGCCTGATGGAGGGAAGATCTCCAACTTTTTATTAGAGAAGTCCAGAGTTGTATCACAGAACCAGGGAGAGAGGAACTTCCACATTTACTACCAGGTGAGACTGAATAACTACGAAGTCCATCACTTATTTAACCCTCTAACAACCAATGCCCTTTGACCCTTAGCTCCTTGAAGGCACCACAAAAGAGCAGCGGGAGAATCTTGGTGTCACCACACCTGACTATTACCTCTACCTCAACCAGTCTGGCACCTACACAGTGGAAGATGTCAACGATAAGCAAGAATTCTCTGACACCATGGTAAGAGGTCTTGCTTTCTCTCTCACTCTCACACTCACATAATCTCACATTCTATTTCTCTATTCATTCAGTACACGTCAAATATTTGGAAACACCTACTAATTCAAGGGTATTTCTTTAGTTTTCCTATTTTCCACATTGTAGAATAATAGTGAGTACATCAAAACTATGGAAATATGTAGCGACCAAAAAAGTGTTAAACAGATCAAAATACATTTTGTATTGTAGATTCTTCTAAATAGCCACCCTTTGCTTTGATGACAGCTTTGCACACTCTTGGCAATCCAGGTAACTACCTCATGAAGCTGGTTGAGAGAATGCAGAGTGTGCAAAGCTGTCATCAAGGCAAAGGGTGGCTACTTTGAAGAATCGACAAAATGAAATGTATTTTGATCTGTTTAACACTTCTGTGGTTACTACATGATTCCATACGTGTTATGTCATAGTTTTGATGTATTCACTAATTTTCTACAATGGGGAAAATATTAAAAATAAAGAAATTCCCTTGAATAAGTAGGTTTGTCCAAACTTTTAATTGGTACTGTATACACAGACATGCAGGCATGCACAGACAAATTACAAAAAGAAAAACCAACAAAGCAGCAAGTGTTTCAGAACAGTGTTGGGCTGCCATACGCCGCCAGAAGAGCTTCAGTGCACCTTGGCATAGGTTCAAGTCTCTGGAACTGTGCTAAAGGGATGGAAAACCGTTCTTCCAAAAGATATTCCATCATGTATTGATGCTAGTGATGGAGATCCCTGTCTAATACGCCCTCATAATAACCCCTCATAACCTCAGTTGGGTTGAGATCTGGTGACTCTGAAGGGCTTATCCCATCATATTCATATTCTTCAAACCATTAGTCCATGCCCTAATAATGAAGCCTCTTTCAAAGTCACTCAGATCCTTTCCTCCTGCCATCTTGATCCAAAACTGAGGTCAACTTGGCCTGCTCAGCTTTTTTATACATGCCAAAGAGCATGATAGGTTGTTAATTGCAGTACATTTGTATGGAAGCATCTGCATTATGTTGCTCCACTCATTTATTCAGGTGTTTCCTTTAATAAGTCACCTGTCTGCATGTATCCATATCTGTCTATCTAGCCATGTCAGTGGTGGGGCACTTGGTCTTCATCGTGTTTGGGTGTGTGTGTTTCAGGAGACCATGCATAGTGGGGCACTTGGT
>JACXGI010021529.1:0-10202 GCA_016801175.1 Esox masquinongy | reverse complement strand
ACACACACACACACACACACACACACACACACACACACACACACACACACACACACATCTAGCAAATATAACACAACACTGTGTAACTCAATATTATACACAGGCTAAATCTCCAACCTAAATATGGAAATAAGTCAACCAATCTGCTCAGGTAGGTATGTGACTGTATGCGTGTGCGTGTGCATGTGTGTGAGAGACAAGTCACCTTGCCTTTGTGTCATGTGGCTGGCTGTGGTGCATCCCTGATACAGTAGCTGTGAATAAAGGGGACAGGAGTATGAGGTTTTACTTTGTGCGTTGGTGTGTGTGTGTGTGATAGCGTGTGTATGTTAGTGTGTGTAAGCACGAGATGGGGAGCATGAGATAGTTGTCACAGCGAACCTATTGTACCTTGCCAGACAGAATGAGGACATGCATCACAGCATTGACCTGTGCCAGAGTTAGCATGCTAGCCAGATTAGCATTGACCGTACCATAACAACTTTGACACAGTTAGCATGCTACACGCACTAGCACCTGTGTCTGTACCATGTCTAACCACTTCAACTGCAATTGGTTCTATTCACAGTGTTATTACAGGTTAAGACAGAAAGACCCAGAGAGGGATTGCGGAGAGAATGGTATGGAAGGTAATTTAATGGAATGAGAAAGAAAGATTAAAAGATTTAAAGTCAATTTAAAATATAATTTAAATTCTTACAGGGGAAAGAGGAGCCTGAACGTTAACAAGAGGGGATCACAGAGGAATGAGGAACAAGAGAAAGACAGAAGAATGAGCAAGAGGACAGAGGAATGAGGAACAAGAGAAAGACAGAGGAATGAGCAAGAGGACAGAAGAATGAGGAACAAAAGAAGGACAGAGGAATGAGTAAGAGGAGGACAGAGGAATGAGGAACAAGAGAAGGACAAGAGGAATATGGAAAAGGACAAAAATCAGAGGAATGATGAAGAGGTGAAGGATAGAGGAATGAGGAAGAGAATGATTGAGGAATGAGGAAGGGGAGAAGGATGGAGGAATGAGGAAGAGGAGAAGGATGGAGGAATGAGGAAGAGAATGATGGAGGAATGAGGAAGAGGAGGACAGAGGAATGAGGAAGGGGAAGACAGAGGAATGAGGAAGTGGAGGACAGAGGAATGAGGAGGACAGAGGAATGAGAAAGAGTGATGAGGTAAAGCAGGCCAAAAGAGAAAATACTGAGAGAGAAGAGATGTGCAGGGGAGATGAAGATGTGAAGAGATGTCGGCTGTCAAGAGTTCTATAAAACCAGTTGGAGACAGAGTGATATCATTTTGAGACCTGTGGAGAGAGGGCGAGTTAGGCTGAAAGACAGGGAAAGAGAGGCAGAGAGAGGGGAGGGAAGAGAGGTGAGGGAGGAAGAAGGGGTTTGGCACAGTTTCACAGAGCCAGTGATTTACTGCCAGCCTCACGTGGAGCCTAACGACCAATTTACAGATTGATGACATCACCAGACATTAATGAGCAGCCACAGGCAGAGACACTGACATCATCAGTAACCTACCCACGCATATCTGTCTGTCAGTCTGTCAGTCTGTCTGTCTGCATCGTGCTAAAACACACACACTCACGTCTGTTTGTGTGTAAGTTAATTCAGTTGTGCTTCCCAACGGAGTACAGAGGAGAGAACTCAGACCAAACGGAACATTTGATTTGCTAAAAGGAGCTGAGGCATTCTATTAATCAATAAGTACCCTGTGGCAGGACACACTCTGACTGACTGACTGACTGCCTAACTGACTGACTGACTGGTTGGACTGACCGGCAGCGTAGGAGTGGGAGGAGTGTAGGAGGAGTGTAGGAGGAGTGTAGGAGGAGTTAATGCATGTATCCGTCCTGATAGTGAGAAGATACTGGCTAGTATTCTAAAGGCTTCCTGAGGGAGGAGAACATACTCCGATACATATAGTGACTCCTCTGTAATGATCTCCTTCTGTCTCCCCTGTTCTTCTGCCTCTCCTCTTCTATTTCCCCTACTCCTCTGCCTCCCTCCCTCCCTGCCTTTATGAATCACCTGATTAACACTTCATCAACAAGATGTGTGTGTGTGTGTGTGTGTGTGTGTGTGTGTGTGTATATATGTCTGTGTGTATGTGTGTGTTTAGCCTGAAGGTAGCTTTGCTCCTGGATATTTTCTCTAATGCTTATTGTCTCTTGCGAATGGGGGTGTGTTAAGCCGAAGATACGGGTTAGCCAATCAGAGCAACAACTTAATCACACACACACACACGTGCACACTTGTGGAGACGTGCTAGAACAGGCACCTGCAGCTCTTTCCTTAACGAGGTTCCTCAACAGCCATGTTCTAATCCCTCGCTACACAACAATGTTACTGAACACCATAATCACTTTAACACACCCACACCCAAGGACTCTGGCATCAGACCAGGGAACCCCCCCCCCACACACACACACACACCTTCTCTCTTCCACCTCCTCCCCCTCTCACTGCCCCTCACTGCTCTTTCAAACACTATTACAGAAACCCGGGACAGTACTGAGAGAGGGGGAGCAGGGGTAGAAATGAAGTGGACTGTGTCAGAGCCTCAGTATCTACATAAAGGAGATTAAAGCAGGCAGGCCTCCATTCTACAGCTCAATCATATTGTGTTAGCACGTGCTTATCCCCCAGCCAGCCAAATTGAAAGGGAAAGAAAGAAAGAAAGAAAGAAAGAAAGAAAGAAAAAGAGAAAAGGCTCAGAGATATAAAGTCACAGAATGGGAGAAGCCTGAGCAATTTGTCCATCCATAAAGGTTTGGGTGATGTTGGTAGGGGCTGTCGTGGTGAAAAGGCAGTGTTGGAGACCGCCATCCATTCATGTCCCCAACACGTCAAGTACCAGTGCCAGCCATTGTTTAGCAGATAAGACATGTCGCCATGGCATGACAGCACTCATTCTTTTATTTTTATGATGACCTAATACAGAGAGAATATTTGGCAGGGAGAGAGAGAAAGGGAATGGGGGGGGCAGGTTAGAGAGAAAGGAGTAATTCTATTGACATATCAAAGCTGTTTTGAATGGTCTTTTTTATTTCTTTTTATCCTATCCTTTTTAAATATTTGCTTTCCGCCTCCTTCCCCCGTTCCAGCCCGTCCTCCTACACAAAGACATGACACGCAGACTAATATGCCAGCGAAGTGAGTGTGAATGAGGTAAACCCCTAAATGAGATTCCTCACTAATCCACATTATACGTAGAGTCAAGGCAATTCACATGTTTAATTCCACACATTCACTTCAGCATCTGTTGGAATGTGAACATCCCATATATACACAGACATGTGTCTGTGTGTGTGTGTGTGTGTGTGTGTGTGTGTGTGTGTGTGTGAGCATGTCTCCTTTGTAATAGCAAATCACACGTTTGCATAGGTCATATCAATATGTAAATGATCACACTCACAGAGACACACACACACACACACACACACACACACACAAACACACTCTCTCCTAAAGGATCCCAGCCTGAGCATATTACAAAACAAATCAGATGGGAGAGGGTGTGTGTATGTGGCATGTCGCGGGGGCTGGCGAGATGAGAAGCGGAGTGTGTTTAAGTGCGTCGAACGACACGCGTGTGCACACACACACACACGGCCGTCTCGTTATCCGACTCTCTCTCTCTCTCTGCGGCAGCCTTCGTAACACTGAGTGATGTTTAAATTAGTTTACAATTTGCCTTCTCCGCGCCTTCGTCGGCTCTTAAGCGTCTGGAGCTCCGAGGTGTCAGCGCGCCTCCTAACCACCCTAACAAATTGTTGCCCGTACGGCAGACACCTAATGACTAGAAATTAGCTGTGGCGCTCGCCTGACAGTTTGTTACGACTGTTAGCGACAGCACGACCGGATCATGAGCCATGCAATGGTTTAGTCCGCTCTCTCGTTCTAGTTTCATTTTCCTATATATTCCTCTCCCCTCTCCCTGTCTTTCTCACTTTCTCCCCTTCTCTCTCCCCCTCTATCCCCCTCTCTCTCTCTCCATGGCAGAGAAAGCAGGCAAGGTGGCTTCATCAATTTGATTAAAAAAATTACTGTAGCATAGAAAGTCCAGACACGCTAAAGTGTGTGAGGTAGTCAACTGTGGTCGTGAGGAAAGGAGGGGGTTGAGGAAAGCAGAGGTGGAGCAGGGCTGTGTGTGTGTGTGTGTGTGTGTGTGTTTACACAGGGTCAGATGACCTGTGTGTAAGTAGCTTATGGAGAATATTGAGGAGGTATATTTCACTCTGAGATGAACCTCCATCCTGCTCTGTGTAACCAGTAGATTCCCTCAGTGATGTGTGTGTGTGTGTGTGTGTGTGTTAGACAGCATTAGATCCATGTGGTTTTCATGATGATGTGTTGGCACACTCTGCCTCAACACACACACACACACACACACACACACACACACACACACACACACAGATGAGAGGAGCGAGAGATGAAGACCTCCATCCTCCTCCATCAAGGCAGAATTGCCTTGCTCTGTCTAATCACACCATCATCTCTCCTGCACCAAGCAATCTCTCCGCGCTGGAGAGCAGGGGAGCTATCTTTGCTCACACACAGACAATCTTTACAGCTCAGTATTCCACTGTGTGTATTGTCTGATTATAGTCATGACAGCAAAGTACTAGTCTATAAACTCACATGTGTGTATTCGTGGGTATATCAATGCATCTCTCCATTGATGGGAATGCCTGTACAAAATCTGTGTAGAGTGTCTTCCAACCCTCATCTATCCTGTGTTAATCTGACGATTGTATATGCTCTGTAATACTCAGAATAATCTGAGTTCACCTGCCTCTTCGTAGCTCGTTACAGCCAAAACCAGTCAAACCACAAAACACACACACACACACACATAAGACAAAACACACGCATGCACACCTACACAGCTTTGAGTCAGATTAAAAGTAAACAAGCTGGCTGTGTTAAGGAGCTTACAGAAAGGTCTGCTGAAGACACACGGAAGAGTGATTATTGACAGATAGAAGGGGAGATAGAGGAGAGGAAGGAAGAGAGATGGAGAAGAGGAAGGAGGAGAGATGGTGAAGCAGAAAAAGGAGAGATGGATGAGAGAAAGGAGGAGAGGAATGAGGGATGAAATCCCTCAAGTCTACATTTTCATCCACGTGTCAAAGGTATAAGCAACATTATATTGAATCAGTTTAGGGGTCAGAGGTACTCCTGAGGTTTTGTCGGAGTAAAGGTCAGGGGTCATGACAAGATTTGAGAGGTGAAGCATCTGAGGGTCTTACCTGGGAACAGACAGCCTTTGTGTTGATGTTTTGGGTTGTTTTGTGTGTACTTGAGCTTAGCATGGGCGTTTGTGTGTATGTGTGTACCTGCGTCCGTGTGTGTGTGTGTGGTATGTGCTTACCGTGCTTAATGTCTGTACCCTGCAAGTTCTCAGCTCAATCAGATGCATACCTGAGATGGTCTTAGTGTGGGTGTCTGTGTGTGTCTGTGTGTGTGTGGGTGAGTGGATGTGTGTGTATTCAAACCCGTACCTGGGATGTGTTTGGCCCAGCCGATATTGACCACCAGCTCGCGGTCAGCTAGGTCACACAGCGTGGTCAGGGCTTTGATGTCGCTGTCAGGGACCGTGGGGTCCGGCATGGCGTAGATCTTCTCCGGCTCGGCCACCAGCAGGTGGGACACGATCTTGTTATCTGCAAGGCAGCCAAACGGAACTGGTAACCACCAGAGAACAGAGAGACAGAGTCAGCACACAATACCATGACTACCACCATGACTACATCACAACAGACAGACAGTCAGCACACGATACCATGACTACCACCATGACTACATCACAACAGAGAGACAGTCAGCACACAATACCATGACTACCACCATGACTACATCACAACAGAGAGACAGTCAGCACACGATACCATGACTACCAACATGACTACATCACAACAGAGAGACAGTCAGCACACGATACCATGACTACCACCATGACTACATCACAACAGAGAGACAGTAAGCACACGATACCATGACTACCACATGACTACATCACAACATAGAGACAGTCAGCACACGATACCATGACTACCACATGACTACATCACAACAGAGAGACAGTCAGCACACGATACCATGACTACCACCATGACTACATCACAACATAGAGACAGTCAGCACACGATACCATGACTACAACATGACTACATCACAACAGAGAGACAGTCAGCACACGATACCATGACTACCACATGACTACATCACAACAGAGAGACAATCAGCACACGATACCACGACTACCACATGACTACATCACAACAGAGAGACAGTCAGCACACGATACCATGACTACCACATGACTACATCACAACAGAGAGACAGTCAGCACACGATACCATGACTACAACATGACTGCATCACAACATAGAGACAGTCAGCACACGATACCATGACTACCACATGACTACATCACAACAGAGAGACAGAGTCAGCACACGATACCATGACTACCACATGACTACATCACAACAGAGAGACAGTCAGCACACGATACCATGACTACCACCATGACTACATCACAACAGAGAGACAGTCAGCACATGATACCATGACTACCACCATGACTACATCACAATGCTGCCTCTAGCAGGTGTGTAAGTATGTCCACCTTTGGTACACTGTTCGGTCTACAATCGAAACAGTCAAATCCATGTCATTGCACATAAACAATAGGTAGATTCCTTTTGTTTCAATTTTCCTTTTTCTGAAGTACAATTTCAAAGGATTCTATGATGAATTAACTATCTCTGATTTAAAAGGTGTGCTCAGTAGGAATGAGGAGTGTTTCTCACGCAGCACGCAGGGAAAGTTAAATAAAACAATTCCAATGAAATCATATCTGCAGATGAGCTACGGACAATTAGTGGCAGCCTCACTCCTGTATTCAAATGAATCAGCCGCTTAATCATGCAAACAGACGACCATGATGAGTGAAGGTTCCCATATACCACCAGCACGGAGACTGAGAGGGAGGCTGGGATGGAGGAGTGGGGGTTGAGAGGGAGAAAAGAGAAAGAGAGAGAAAGAAAGGGCAGAAAGAATGAGCTAGACTAGATCTGTATCAGTCTGTGGCTAAATCTTATTTAATGTTTCCTTAATTACTATCAATGCCAGGCCATTTCAAAAGCCCCATCCTTTGTTATGTGTGGCTAATCAATGTGGATGGCTGGGTTACACTGGGATCTATCATGGCCTGTGTGTTGGTCTATAGTGTTCAGCCGGTGTGTCTCACTGACTGATATTACTCTCATCTGAACACTAGTGGGGACTGGATACTGGCTAACATGTGTTAATACATTAAGTGTTGAATCGGTGAAGACTAGCAAAGACAGAATTCTGATTTATCAACAACTTTTAAGTTTTATTCAATATTGGGAACAGACCTGCAGCAGACAAAGCCGGATCGTGAAGAGGGAGAGAAAAGTAAAACAACACAAAACAAATGGACTGGGCAGGGAAGAAAGGTTGAGGGACTTTGAAGACAGACAGACAGACAGGCAGACAGATATAGAGACAGAGGGGGAGGGATTTGGTATGGATGGAGGGAGGGATGAATGGAAGGACAGAGGGCAGAAGGGAGAGAGGGATGGATGACATTAAGATGGAAGGAGGGATGAATGGATGGATGGAAGGCAGGAGGGATGGATGGAGGGAGGGAGGAATGGTTGGTTGGATGGAGGGTGTGGTTTAAAGCCTGTGTGCTGACTGGCAGTAGATCAGGGCAGGATCAGAGGGGATGAAGCCAGGAGGTTACTCCAGTAGACACATTCCTAATGGGATTTTCCCTCCAATAATTATTCTGATTATTTCCCCAGCTACAGTATCCGCAGCAGGGCACACTGAGCTCCATGAGAATATGCTAGCATTAAGTAAGGGCTTAGGGACAGAGTTGGAAAAGCATTGTGTGTGAAGGAGTGAGCGCCTGGGTTTGCCCAATGACTGGCCGACAGCCTCTGAGAGAGAATGAGAGAGAGAACGACGGAAAGAAAGAAAGAGTGGTAACACTGGTTTGATGTTTTTGCCAGATTGGATTTAATCCGGATTAGGCTTCTCTTTCTCTTTCCATCTTTCTCTTTCCATCTCCCTCCGTTTCCCTGTTGCTTCATGTCTCTCTCTCTTTCTCATTCTCTCTCTTTTTCTCTTTCTCTCTTTTCTCTTTCTCTCTTTTCTCTTTCTCTCTTTTCTCTTTCTCTCTCTGCCTTGCTCTCTGATGAACTCAATTTCCATCTCAAACTGTAACACCATATCTTTCATTTGAAAATGTTGCCTCTCAACTCCACTGCCAGGAAAACCCTGCCAGGAAGAATCATACATATATACTGTAACTATGGAAAAACTGCATTATGTGTGTGTGTGTGTGTGTGTGTGTGTGTGTGTGTGTGTTTGTGTCCACCCTCACATGGCTTTTTAGGCGGCAGGGCCAGTTGTGGGTTGAGGTAAGGGCTGTTCTCAGCATCTATCCGGCGCTTGTACTTTTGTCTGCCGCCACGCACCCGATCCAGTCGTACCCCTATGGACAGAAGAAGAGACAGACAGTTACACACCAAACGAATGCAAACATACACATACACAGACACGCGTACACCTCGTACTGAAAAGAGAGAGGATGGTGATGAATGTGTGTGTGTGTGTGTGTTGTGATTGTTGTGGTGATTATTATCCCAATGTCCTGTGGCCTCAGCCTGTCTGTCATTTGTCAAGGTTTAATAGCAGTAAAAAATACCCCTCCTCCCGCAAAAATTCTCACTCTCCATCTCTTCCCCATCTCTCATCCACCTTCATCTCTCCTCCCCATCTCTCTCTTTTTCAGCATCTGTCTCTCTGGTCTCTCCACCCTAAAGACCTATCTTTCTCTTTAATTAATTGACACACAAAGGAACCCTAATTTAATTATGCACAGCTCTCCGGGGATTGGCTGTTTCCGTGGTTACCACTTAAAGGTGGATAGGGTGAGGCCCACTTTTAATGTTGGGATGAGAGGGAGGAGAGAGAGTGGAAAGAGAGAGGTCAGAGAGAACAGAGAGGAGAGATCTGAGATTTAGAGGAGAGAGAGGAGAGAAAGGGAGGAGAGAGAGATTTGAGAGAGAGAGCAGACAGGAGAGAGAGGGCAGAGAGAGAGGAAAAAGAGACAGGAGAGTGAGGGGAGAGAGACAGGAGAGTGAGGAGAGAGAGACAGAACACGGCCTGGACCAGAGGTCCAGAGGGAGGTGTAGTGGAAGATTCCGCTCACTGTCAAATTCTATTCTCCCTAGAGAACTCCCTGCTGTCAGAGACAACGGGCTGAATCTGCAAGTTTGAAAAAGAACCTCTCTCACATACACACACATGCACACAAATGCACGCACACGCATACACGCACACACATACGTGCACACAGGTGCACACACACACACACACACACAGAAATGCATGCATACACACACACACACACACACACACCATTTATCTTCCTCAGATGAAAAAAAAAACACTTGCATATACTCAGACATAAGTAAGACCTCTAAGTTTTGTGAATTGGTTTAATTTATGGGTAAGGTTTGCTGGTCAAATTAAGGGTAAGGTTTGAATGGTTAAGTTAAGGGTTGAATGGTTAAAATAAGGGTTAAGGTTGAAGAGTCAGCTAAAGGCTGAAGTTTCAAGATAATGGTAAAGGCTCAGGGGTTGAGATGTAAAGGTCAGCTAAAAATAATGTAAGTTAATGAAGTCTTAAGTTAATGGTTAAGGTTTAAGGATTACGGGTTAAGGTTTAAGAGTCAAGATAAGGGTTAAGGCTTAAGTTAAGGTGTAACGGTCAAGATAAGTGTTATACAGTAGGTTAAGGGTTGAGGATTGGGAGGGGGGCCATAGCTAGAACCTGGAAAGAGCTGTAGTGACCAGTAGGTTTAGCCTGACACTGGGATGTAACAGTGGGTTTAGCCTGACACTGGGATGTAACAGTGGGTTTGGCCTGACACTGGGATGTAACAGTGGGTTTGGCCTGACACTGGGATGTAACAGTGGGTTTGGCCTGACACTGGGATGTAACAGTGGGTTTGGCCTGACACTGGGATGTAACAGTGGGTTTAGCCTGACACTGGGATGTAACAGTGGGTTTGGCCTGACACTGGGATGTAACAGTGGGTTTAGCCTGACACTGGGATGTAACAGTGGATTTGGCCTGACACTGGGATG
>JACXGI010021528.1:0-10182 GCA_016801175.1 Esox masquinongy | reverse complement strand
TTCATGATACACCTACCAAAGCCCCACGTCCAGCTCCCATTCAGTCAAATCGATATCTAGCGTCGACAAGCAGTTTGAGCAGCGGAAGGCTGATCTGTGTGATTCAGGCTTGAGAAGCAGTTTACTATTTTGACTACGTCATTATTACCCTTGCGTATTACCAATCACAGAGGTGGCTTTTATGTTTTGCTGGAATCTCTTGCCTGTTGGACAACCAAAGTTCGATCCCAAATGAACATTTAAGTATATGTTCTGTTTCTAAACGTCATTATTCTGAATCATTTCAAAACAGATTTAGTAATTATTCACCTCTGAATAAAGTCTTGAAACATTATTGGATTATGCACATTATTGCAAAGAGATTTGAAATTGCAATGTGCCTAATGTTTCCTTTTTTGAGAAGGTATGTTTTTCAGTGTACAAGGTTACAGCCATGTTTTTGTTCTTCATTGTTCACTGCAATTGATTTGTCTTGTATTTAAGTCTGCACATATAGGCTGTTGAATAAGCCTGGCCTGGAAATGTGGAAGCACTTGCAATACAAAATAATTTATTCATTTAAGAGATTCTTGATTAAAGAACTAAATGCAAATATTGCTTATGGTATATGATTACTTGAGAAGATAGGATTGGTCACTCTTGCTGTATAATGATTGATGATTGATAATGTTATATGCTGATGAGTGTCACTGACTATGCAATACCTGACAATGTAATTATACAATAACCCATAAAATGTGTGCCTTCTGGGCATAAGGGACCAACATGTGAATATAGAATCAAAGGATTTGGCTTAAAGTAACTAAGTTACTTAACGCCTTACTTTCTTCTGCAGGTAACTAAGTAACATAACTAGTTACTTTATGGGAACTGTAACTACTAACTGTAATTAGTTACTTTTAAAAGTTTACTTTTAACATTCCCCAACACTGGTCCCAAGAGCTTCAATTGCTACGGATAACAAACAATTCTTCCTCTGAAAAACTCCAATATCCAGTATCTGTAAATCACACATCCCATTCCTTTTCCCCTGAAGGTATTTTCATTTGGGTTACAATTAAATAGTCCAGCAACAGGGCATCTGAATTGTTGTGTAGATTATAATGAATGGAAAAACATTTGAAAGGGTTTACAATTTTTTTTGTCTTAAACCTCCAATGCCCTGGTTGCTGTGCAACGAAATTCTTGCAAAAACAGGATTATCAAATGTAATACACGGTATGTGTATCTGTAGACATCCTTAGTAGGCTGACGTGGGTCTGAATGAGACCTGAATGGGAGACACTGATATCAGTTGGTCTCATCAGCCTGTGGTTTAATCCTCCTGATGGGAAGCCTACTGGCCAGAGTCTGTAGATAACAGGCTGGGACAGGCTGCTATCCACAACAGATAACAGACGGAGGGGTTCTTCGTTTAGAGGAGGAGTACTGTTGGAATCAGTGTGGGGCCTGCAGCAGAGAGACTGTCTCCTAAACGGAACCCTTTTTATTGTGCTCTGTTGGAAAGTGGCATCTTATTTAGGGAGTTGGATGTTATTTTGGGCTCTTAGTGTGTCTGTGGTCTATTTCCCAGTCCGCTCTAATAAGTGGAAGATTGGAATGAGATGGTTGCATAGGGCAGATAACAGAATGCAATTACAGACCGAGACAGAACTCAATGATTGTACGAGACGAGACAATCTGAAGTTAGTGTCGGTCAATGCAGAATGGAGCTTCAACACGTTGTATTTCATTTGGTTTTTCTGTGCCCGGTGTTTGGTCTGGTCCGTAAAGAGCACCTTGCTAATATCCCACACTCACTCAGTCTAAAAACTGCCTAAAAACAATTTGACCATGCTGTAAATTATATGGAGTGTTTTTGATGCAAGAAAGGTAGACAAAGGGAATCGTGGAAACAAAGCTGAGACATTTATTTCCTGCAATGGACCTAGTCATCGTTACTGAATCCCAGCAGTTTACTCGGAATGGAGCAGTAATGGAGGGTTTGTACACACCCTAGCTATTGAAGTTAGCCTGATACCAAACTGTATAAAATATTGCTATTAAGCCAATGAATGATAGGAAAAACTACTAGGCTGTCATGAGAAGCAAGGTTTGGGTCAAAAGTTTATTCTCTTCATTCAGTAATTGATTTGTTGTTTAATTCCAAAATGTACATATTTTTTAAATGTTGTAGCTTTCCCCCTTTTTTTGGATATTGAAAAACTTTAAAAAAAAAATCCCGAATATAAATGTGTTAATTTGCGTATTTGAGAGAATTTCCTTCAAATTAACCTCAACCTCAGTGACAGAACGGCCATTCTAAGATCAAACTGCTGTAAGGTTGACATGTGCAGAGATCTCCTCAAAAGACAGCCACATGGAGGGAGGCGTGGCAGACAGACAGACAGGCAGACAGACAGACAGGCAGACAGACAGACAGACAGACAGACAGACAGACAGAGACAGAGAGGGAGGTTAATGCAGGCGTTATGCTTCAGTTCTACTTTTATTTGTAAGATAGTCCTACACCTAAATTGTTTTGTATTTTAAACTCCTTTGTTTCTTTGCTACTTTTTCTCATCATGTATTTTTGTAATTTGAGTAATAAACCTCCAAGAAATTATGTTCACCGTACTCAGATTGTCTCGTTGTGGAACGGTCTCCACAGTGGACCACAACCCAGCGGAGCAGGCATAAAGAAACACCTGAGCAGAGTCAAAAACATCTTGTTTTCTGGTGGAAAATGGAAGTCAAAGATCTGCACCACTTAAAGTTGAGAAAGGGGCCTGAAACATTCACCAGTGGCATACCGATTAGACAAACAAGGAAACTAAAGGTTTTCTTACTTGCCTTCCTGTGTCTGCGTCCCACCTGGCAGCTCTATTGGAACGGTTGTGTATTAAGGGTATAGGGGGTCATTGGGTCTGTGTTCCTTGGTGGGTCTGTGTGTTCCTTGGTGGGTCTGTGTGTTCCTTGGTGGGTCTGTGTGTTCCTTGGTGGGTCTGTGTGTTCCATGTGGGTCTGTGTGTTCCTTGGTGGGTCTGTGTGTTCCTTGGTGGGTCTGTGTGTTCCTTGGGACATTTGTGTCACTAATAGAGTCGTATGCACAGCTCCATTTTCACCTCATCGTGTGGCCCAGGTTGGGTTCCCGCTTATTACATTTTTGGTTGATTCTTTTCCAGTGGAGTCTTTTCGGGCTGGTTCTCTTTGCTTTCTACTGAATTGTTTGGGTTTGTCAGCGCGGTTCCCTTGGGTCTCTATGGGGATCTGTTTTGGTTTGTCAGTGTGGTTCTCTTGGGTCTCTATGGGGATCTGTTTTGGTTTGTCAGTGTGGTTCTCTTGGGCCTCTATGGGTATCTGTTTTGGTTTGTCAGTGTGGTTCTCTTGGGCCTCTGTGGGGATCTGTTTTGGTTTGTCAGTGTGGTTCTCTTGGGCCTCTATGGGGATCTGTTTTGGTTTGTCAGTGTGGTTCCCTTGGGTCTCTATGGGGATCTGTTTGGGTTCTACAGTCAGTCTAAATGAGGGCTTTGCTATGGAAGGTTTCTCTCTCTCTTTATCTCTCTGTCTAAATTATTTTGGGTTGTAATCGTCCCTCGTGTCTTCCAGGGCTCCAGGACCCGTGGCCTGCCACCCAAAGGACCTGCCCCTCCATGGCTGGTCAGTGCCTTCCTCCAGTTGCTCTATAAACCTGACACACAGATTAACAAGGAGCCAGTCAATGGGATGTGTAAATCTGAACCGTCAGGTGACCATTCCCACTTCCTCTGTGATAGGAAGCCCAGTGGCCTAGCCTTTCGAGCAGTACCCTGAATGCCAACTTCTAGTTTAAGACGATCTAGAAGGATGGCAAAAGCAGCACTAAGATCAAGAAGAATTAAAATTGCACAGTTTCCATTGTCCCTAAACAACAATAAATCATTTAACACCTTAAGAAGAGCTGATTCAGTGCTATGGCGTGCCTTAAAACCAGATTGAAATTTATCCAAAATATGATTTTCATTTAAAAAGAAGGAAAGCTGGGAAAAAATTACTTTCTCTATAACCTTTGATAGGAATGGCAGTTTTGAAATGGGATGGAAATTATTAAGGACAGTTAAATCAAGATTAGGTTTTTTAATAAGGGGTTGGACCACTGCATGTTTAAAACATGACGGGACAGTGCCATTGATGAGGCAGCTATTTATTATGGACAATATACTGGGACCAATAGTGTCCAGCACTTCTTTAAAAAGGTGTGAGGGAACTGTGTCCTGGGGGCAGGTAGTAGTCTTCATGTGTGAGACTATGTCTATCACATGTGAAAGAGATAGAGGTTCAAACTGGTTAAAAAGAGCAGAACATGGCTAAATCAGAGGGGTTGTGACCTGGAGGTAAGATGCAAGATCTTATGGCATCTATCCTGCCAGTGAAGAAAGACAGGAAGTCTTCACAAGTTTCAGAATATTTTATGAACAGAGTGGACTATATTTACTTAGAAGGATAAATCCTCTCATTTCTTCTCCTTTCCCCTTACCTATATTTACATTTTCTGATGTTTTCATCACTGGGTATTTTCTACTCTGCCTGTTCCATGTTTTCTATGAGATCCTCTGAGGATTGTTCACAGTTGCTTTTTGTTGTTGTTAGGATAACGCAAAATGTTGGATTAAAATGTGATGGGTTGCTGCTTTCTCATGAATATGTCTTCATCCAACATTAATGCATCTAAATACTCTGAGTCAAACAGCGTGAAACATGATGTTCTTCAAAACAGAACAATAAATGTTGTTAGAGGATTTCAACTATGGCCACTATGAACACAGACGAACAACAAACTTTTCATGTGTCCATCTACTTTGACTAGCGTTAATGCAACTGCTAACAAGCATGCTTTATTATATGATCTCGATTTATAATGTGATATATAATTTTATAATGCAATATTTTTTTTTTCAAATGGGACTTTTCTATAATGTGGCATATTGTCTTAAAATGTGATTTATTTTTTTAGAATGTATCATTTTGGTAAAGGTTTTTTATATAGACCATATACCAAATCAACTTGTGCTTTATTGCTTTCATAAATTAACATTTAGGATTTGACCCACCCTGTTTTTTATAATGTTATATATTATTTTTTAATATGACATTGTTTGATAATCTTGTTTTATAATAAGATTTACTATTTTATAAGGTGTCATGTTGTTTGATAATGTTGTTTTATAATATGATATTTTGTTTCACAAGGTTATATTGTTTTATTTCTAACTTCTGACCTTCCCTCTCAGCTGGATATGAAGTATCTGTCTCCATTGTTGCTGGCTTATGAAGATCGGTTGACTGAGAAAGAATCTCTTCTGGAGGCCTTGGAGGTACTGGAAGCATGTGTGTTACTGGCTGTGTGTGTTTCTGTGTGTGACTGTCATTTGGGACGGATCCGTAGAGATTTGTCCCGGAGAGCCCCTGCTAAAGATATAATGATCTCTGATAAGGAAAACCTAGGAGGCTTTCCTTACATATAATGTCATGTTGATAAGGAAAACCTAGGAGGCGTCACACCAGAACGTCACAGGTTCAGTCATGTTCCCTGGGGAGGGCCAGACCATCCAACAGGGGGATGTAACTGATCATGTTCCCTGGGGAGGGCCTACCAGACCATCCAACAGGGGGATGTTACTGATCATGTTCCCTAGGGAGGGCCTTCCAGACCATCCAACAGGGGGATGTAACTGCGTATTAGCCTCTAATATCCTGACAACTTGCTGCAGTGTTGTACATGGGGACTGAGCTACGGCACTGAGGTTTGCAGGTTCATTGCCAGTACCAAGCACTCATTATTATTTCTTCTCTTTTATCCTTAAACCAAACCTTAAAGATGAAGTCCGAAGCTTTTTTGAATAACGTGCTTTTTTTTTTTTTACCCTGCCCATTTGGGGCTGAATGTTTGTATATGCATAATCTTTCAATAGAATCACTATCATATCTCACCTAGCCATGAAATTACACCTTTGAATATGAGTGGTTTTAATGACATACACAACTGTTCAAATGTTTTGGGGTCACTTAGAAATGTCCTTGTTTTTTAAAGAAAAACACATTTTCTCTTCATTAAAATAACATCAAATTGATCCAAAATTCAGTGTTGACATTGTTATGGTTGTAAATGACTATTGTAGCTGGACATGGCAGATTTTTAGTGGAATATCTACACCGGCGTACAGAAGAGCCATTATCAGCAACCATCTGTCCTGTGTTTGTTAATCCAAGTTAATCATATTAAAAGGCTATGCGATCATTAGAAAACTATTTTGCAATTATGTTAGCACAGCTGAAAACTGTTTCTAAGTGACCCCAAACTTTTGAAAGGTAGTGTTTATATCAGCACATACATGAAATAGTGCACAATGATCTGGGACCCGTTTGGCTCAACAGCGCCACTTTTTCAATCAGTGGCCAAAAATCCAGGAATTTATCTTTAGCTTTACTCTGCTGTGGTTGCTATGGTGCAAGCCTTGGCAGAGAGCTCTGTAAATATTTAACATTCATTTGTTATTTGTAAGTGTTGTAAATATTCAACATTCATTTGTTGTTGAATCGAGGTGCGTGCAGGAAAGCTTTATCGTTGGTGGTAGTTAACATGGCCTGTTGTTTTCCTTTCATCACTTTTGATTTCCTTTCATCCTTTCATCACTATTTAAAGAGGGATAACAACCCAAAGAAAAAAAATGAATATTATTATTAATGTTTTTAGTAATCATCAACATTTGAAGAGGCTACCGAGTAGCTAACATTAGCTAATGTAGCAATTATCAGTGGTAGTTAACATTAGCTAATGTAGCCACTATCAATGGTAGTTAGCTTTAGCTAATGTAGCCATTATCAGTGAGTAGACTGCATTAAATACTATGTCCAATACCAGGTAGTACGTTATGTTAGCTAGTATAGCTAGTATGAGGGCGACAGCTGAACAACTGCCGCCGGTAGTGTATAGGGAATAGGGTGTAGAAGTAGTGCAATATATAGGGATTAAGGTGCCATTTGGGACATGGTAAAAGTATTTGTTGTGTTTCTACAGTGAAACAGATGAACTTGAGGTGACAGCAGCAGATATAGATGGAAATGTAAAGAGTTGATTTGATCACAGATTCTGTTGGAACTCTGCATCAGATATTCCCTTTGTGTCATTTCAACATCAAAGGATGAGCCAGGACACATACACATTATGGCCAGATACTGTATGCACACACACACACACACACACATATACACACATAGACATACACACACACACACATGCATACACACACAGATACATACAAACACACACTTTTACTGGCTGCCAATTATAGAGGACACACACATTGAAAGACTTTCTAATTCATAGGACTAGGCCTTCCAAATCTTTTCTCTGTGATGTGGTGAACTCTATAGCTGTATAAGGACTTTTCAGGGAGAATGTCCTCTTTGAGAATAGAACACACTTTAAACAGAATGAGGCCCTTTGTTCCACTAGGATCTCAAAGGAAGAAAAAGAATAATATGCCTTTAGGAGTTCTCCCTTTTCTTCCCTCTCCCTCATTCTTCTCCCTCCCCCCCAACCACACTTGGGCATGGAGAGTCCTAATCCCTCCTTTAGGAAGTCAAGGTGCATCTTCCTTGACATCCAAAATCTTCCCCTAGCAGTGTGTAATCCTTCTCTCTCCCTTCTCTCTACCTCCTCTTTCTCCCTCCCTCTCTCCCCCTCCTATCTCCCTCCCACTTCCTCCTCTCTTCTACCTCGCTTCCTCCCTTTCTTCCTCTCTTCATCTCCCTCAACTTCCTTTTCTCCCTCTCCCTCACTCTCAATATGATAAAAGGGCTTTATTGGCATGGAAAACATTACCAAATCAACTGGAAAATAAGAAAAATGCTATTAAAACAAAATAATTAACCAGTGAAATGAACCATCATCTGTAATTCTATGCTAAATTGCTCATGTCTCCATCCTCTTATCACTTTCACATGAATGTAAAATACTAGGCAGCATTTTAAGTGGTTTCATTGCTGGTTTTCAAGAGATGGGCCATCGTGACATCACTCTGTACGTGAAGGGTTCTGTTTAGCAAAGACTGAGTTTAGTCATCATTTATCCTGGGTGGAAGAGGTGTTCTGTTTATTGAATAAGAAGAGATCTTGTTGCATCGATACATTCATTTGAATCAAAATTTTTGATAACTCACACATTCTGAGAAATAGTACATGCAGATAAATCAGACTTTCAGATGAATCAAAGATTAATCACAGATTCAGATCAGTCAGAGATTCAAATTAATATGTAGAGCTACTAGGCTTCATATCTTTACGCTAAGTAGTAGCCTTCAAAGTTGTTATGCTAGCCAGAGCACTGACTTTATCACTGTAATGTTTGCCAGAGCTCTTACGTTATCACTGTAATGTTAGCCTAGCTAAGTCACATTAACATTATTACTGTAATGTTAGCTTAGCTAGATCACATTGACATTATTACTGTAATGTTAGCTTAGTCAGATCACATAGACATTATCGCTGTAATGTTAGTCTTGCTAGATCACATTGACATTATCACTGTAATTTTAGCTTAGCTAGATCACATTGACGTTGTCACTGTAATGTTATCCTAACTATAGCATGTGGACATCACAGTAGTATTAGGTAAGCTTGTTTTGGTTTATATTTTCACATGTAAGCATAAATTGTATCCTTTAATTCATAGCTATGTGAATTGTCTACTTCACATGTAAGCTAGGAGAACTGCAGCAACAAAGGGATTATTTGCATTACCACAGAGAGAATAAAATAATAATTTTAATTATCATAATCATTTTTATTGTGTTTGGATTTACACTGGCATGTTCGAGATGTACCAAGCAGGATAGTGAGCGTAAATCACAGAAAAATTTTGTTCACGGTTGCAAACCTCTGAGGGGGTTCAATTGAAAATGTGGCGCAGGCTACCTCGGAAGGACTAAATTTATTTATTTATAAATTTACTGTTGTATTGATTTGATGTGTTTTGTCTAGGATGATCTGCACAGGTTCCAGGGTCGTGTGGAAGAGGTGGTTCAGGAGAATGAGAAGCTATACCAGGAGCTGAAACAGTCTGGAGGAGTCAGTCACAAGGAGTGGTGAGGATTGTGGAGGAGTCAGTCACAAGGAGTGGTGAGGATTGTGGAGGTGTCAGTCACAAGGAGTGCAGAGGATTGTGGAGGAGTCAGTCACAAGGAGTGGTGAGGATTGTGGAGGTGTCAGTCACAAGGAGGGCAGAGGATTGTGGAGGAGTCAGTCACAGGGAGTGGTGAGGATTTTGGAGGAGTCAGTCACAAGGAGCGGTGAGGATTGTGGAGGAGTCAGTCAGAAGGAGGGGTGAGGATTGTGGAGGAGCCAGTCACAAGGAGGGGTGAGGATTGTGGAGGAGTGAGTCACAAGGAGGGGTGAGGATTGTGGGAGTATGTGTGTGACAGAAAGTGTCTTGAGTCTCTTTATCCTCTTTCCCGTGTTCCACCCTCTCTTTTCCTTCACCTCCCTCCCTGCTCCTTTCCCAGGAGACAGCTTCAGGAGCAGGCTCGCCTGGTATTACAGGAGAACCAGGTCCTGATACAGCAGTTGGAGGTGCAGCACGCCAAGGCCACGGACAGCCATGGACGACACCTAACTGAAGGCAAGAACCAGTAATCACCCTGGGACTCATACTGTTCCACATCCTGCAAAACCCTCTTCCACATCCTGCAAAACCCTCTTCCACATCCTGAAATACCCTCTTCCACATCCTGAAATACCCTCTTCCACATATTGAAATACGCTCTTCCACATACTGAAATACCCTCTTCCACATCCTGAAATACCCTCTTCCACATACTGAAATACCCTCTTCCACATCCTGAAATACCCTCTTCCATATCCTGCAAAACCCTCTTCCACATCCTGCAAACCCTCTTCCACATCCTGCAAACCCTCTTCCACATCCTGAAATACCCTCTTCCACATACTGAAATACCTTCTTCCACATCCTGAAATACCCTTTTCCTCATACTGAATTACCCTTTTCCACATACTGAAATACCCTCTTCCACATTCTGAAATACCATCTTCCACATCCTGCAAAACCTTCTTCCACATCCTGAAATACCCTCTTCCACATCCTGCAAACCCTCTTCCACATCCTGAAATACCCTCTTCCACATACTGAAATACCTTCTTCCACAT